>JTDE01005354.1:3559-25581 GCA_014338405.1 Paragonimus skrjabini miyazakii
GTCAAATATAAACTAAAACGGGATGGAGCCAGGACACAACCTTGCTTCACGCCAGTGACATATCAGAATCATTAAAAGTAGATCTACACGATTGCACCTTCGCCCTCATGCCCAAATGCAACAATCTAATCAAATTGACGAACTTATAGTGGTCAGGACTAGTTACTGAATAGACTAGGTAAATGCGAGTGTACCTCACTAGGCTATCGATGATAACAAAAATGAACGAATGAGACAAAATAGTTACAAAGTTCCAGAAAGTTATGGTAATCAAAGGGGTTTGACTCACAGAAAAGTGTTCACAAGTGTTCGAGATGTCCACCACAATATTCCAAATTACCAGTATCCGGAAGTGAGTGATATCGCAGAGTTGCCGTGGACTGCTGAAGCGTGATCAGGGATGCGACGATGTTCGTAGTACAACGGAGCTAAAAATTGGATGATAGATCCGTGTAGTATCGTCAAACGACTGTGCAACGGAGAGAAGAGCAGACTGACGTGCACAAAATTTGTATTGAATTGCAAAGTCACTTTTATCAATTTCAACAAAATGCAAAGGTGATACAAAACGTTGTTGTACAAAAATGAAGCATCGTTTGCAAACAAAAATAAGGAAATCTCTACAAACTTACCTGGACATCCAAACTTACCAAGCCTTGTCCTCGTGTTATCTACTCAACTTCACACAGGCGAACATTGCGCTATATTGAAGCTGTTGCAGTGCGAATGTTCAAACCCGTGTTGTGTGTTCAGAAACAACTGTTTTTTGGGTTGTCACTACCTTGGTGGTGACAATGTTTGTGCACTCTGACAATTGACTTCCTCTGGTATCTTGTTCGTTTTCTCACTGATATATAACTTTAACTCAACCAAATCCCCGACTACTCATTAGTAATCTAAAATATCGCCTAGCAGGTTTAATGAGATCGGAGATCTCAACCTGTCTGGGAAGTCCTAATCGCGGGGTTATCGATCGGAGTTAACAAACAGTAACTGTGTCTCCATTTCGAGACGATCGGGCAACCTAATCATTACTCACAAGCGAAAGTGGTTGAGCGTTCACATATGATAATTCGGTCGTGCCTAACGTGAGGCCAATGGCGCATTGGTAAACACAGTTGCCTCATGAACAGCGTGTCCGTGGTTCTAGTCCCGGCAGTGGTGATGATATGCACTACTGACGAGCTCTAATGAGAGCGAAACTCGAGTCTAGTGCTTCTTTTCGAAAGGGGCAGACTGGAAAGTCTATGGGGATGCGGCAGCTGCGATCAATTGTGGGTGATGTTCAACTTGATATATAAATGGTCTGTAGTATGCACTGGTAAAGTTGCAGCGAAATTTGTCCGGACATAAATCGTGCAATATCAGTCTACTGTCTTCTTTATTCAAACTATTGACGGAAAAAGAATGTTTCAAAAAGCAACGAAGTCCGTCGCATTTGATGCACTGAATAAACAGCCGTAAATGTAGAAATTCAGCTCTGCCGCCTGGATGAGGTCCGGACTGTAGTGATCATACATGGCCGATGAGGATTGTCTTGGTTGTGGTGGACAAATGGTGTGCACTCGACCCTAGTCTAATAAGAGTCTACAAAGTCTATCCTGAAGAGCAGTCGAAACATAATCCCAACAGGCATTTAACTATAAGAACGTGGTGGAATACGGAAAGAAACCGTATATTTTCAGAAATGCTTAGAAATATGATAGGTCGTTAGCTCTAGACTAGGCTGGAGCCAACGGCACGAATTAGGAGGGCAAAAGAAAAGAACATGAGGTGGGCTCCAGCCCACTCAACGGCACTCAGAAGAGCACCGAGAGAAAAATACGTGGAAACTTGGAATCCACTAAACAGTATTCTGATTATTAGTCGGGGGGTTAGTTACGTTCAAATTGCACATCACCAACAATTGATCGCACCTGTCGCATTCCCATAAACATTCCGTTCAATCCCTAAGCGGAAGCACACATGGCCCAGTCATATTCCCCGTGATTTACATACATGCACACGTGTTTATCCGCTGTGATTCAGTAAAGCGTGCACTACGACCTCCATACTTCGGACTATTCAGAGTAATATCATGCGATGACAGGTTGTTCACCATCGATCGAGCAGAGAAACGAGATACAGTCAGCATCGACCGCCTGAAAGTGGCGTATGTGGACAGTGACTTTCTACAATCACCAAACAAATAAACACGTCAGTTTACAACAAATCTTCCTCTCCCTACCACTCAGGTAATTCCCACAATCCCAGTGAGCACATCTCCTAACATCCAGTTACCACTTACGGACACCAACATATCCCCGCCACATTTAACCACTCGCACAGGTAGACATATTAATTTGCCTACTCGTTTTCGTTAAATCGCTTCAGCGTTGTTAATTTTGCCTTTTGTCCGAGCATCAACGCTTGCTTTAGATGCTCTGGGAGGGGAATATTGTAGAGTTCTCATTATTTTGTACTTCATTTTGATAACATTGCGTAACTGCTGCATCAGACCACATTGTACATTTTTGTTTGACTTGAGTAAAAACAACAACATAACACGGTTTCGAATAAACTCTGCTACACGCGCTTGCTGGTTCTTCCTACGACGCCGATGTTTGCTACCCAGTTTAAAACATCCTGTTTGTTGGATTAACTGTCAGCTCGGTTACTTCGCATCCTCAGTTACGCTTGGAATAATCTGAACACTTTCCAGCATCATTGGACGTCTCACGAACATTGTCAATCTTTGGTGAATCCAGTCCTTGACTTCACTCGTCATTTTTTATATCGAGAATTATTGTAGTTCACACATCTGTTCCACTACACCAGCCTCTATAAACGACACATACATGATATCCTGATTTTTATCACCGATACGCCTTATGCTCCAATTTCAAGCTCTTTAATTCCGTCCATACTGATTTTCATATTTCACATGAGGAAGAAACGTACGACAGTTTATCTTTTCTAGACATTCCAATCAATAGACAGCAAAATAGCTCGCTATAACGCTCAGTGCACCGTAAGGCCAATTGGTGTGATCAGTATTTTTCTTCTGCGCCAACTGCTTATGAATGAGGTCTGGTGCGAATCGTGTTTCACATAGCCTGGCAGAACTGTACGGATGATAGCTTGCAGAGAGGATAAGAGAGAATGAAGAGGGAGGTGATGAGTAGTGGGGGATTTTGATTCTCATATAGAGTGAACATTACCCACAATTAATGGCAACTTTCACATTCCCATAGACTTTCCAGTCGGCCCCTTTCGAGAAGAAGTACTACACTCGAGTTTCATTCTAATTAGAGTTCGCCAGTAGTGAATATCATTGCCACAGCCAGGACTAGAACTCCGGCCATGCTGTTCATGAAGCAACCATGTTTGCCACTGCCCCATTGACCTCACATTAGGCACGACCGAATTATCATATGTGAACACCCAACCACTTTCGCTTGTAAGTAATGATCAGTCTGCTCGATTGCCTCGAGAGGAGACACAGTTACTGTCTGTTAACTTCAATCGATGACCCATCGAACAAGACTTCTCTCCAAGTTGAATTCACAGAAGTCATTGACATGTTGAGCAACATTTGATTACTGACGAGTAGTATAGGATTTGATTCTCATACAGATTGAACACCACCCACAATTGATCGCAGCTTTCGCACTCCCATACACTTTCCAGTCGGTCCCTTTCGAAAACTGGACAGTTATAATATGGCTCCAGGTTGTGATTCGTCTTTCAGAAGATCATTACTGACAAGCGAAAGTGGTTGAGTGTTCACATATGATAATTCGGTCGTGCCCAATTTGAGGTCAATGGCGCAGCGGTAAACACAGTTGCCTCATGAACAGCGTGACCGTGGTTCTAGTCCTGGCAGTGGCGATGATATGCACTACTGACGAGCTCTAATGAGAGCGAAACTCGAGTCTAGTGCTTCCTTTCGAAATGGGCAGACTGGAAAGTCTGTGGGAATGCGACAGCTGCGATCAGTTGTGGGTGTTGTTCAATTTTTGTGAAGGAAGATGCTGCTTGCAAAGTGATACCCCAGGAGGTTCTTTGTTATGCACTATCAGAAAGGATTGATCAAGACTGCCGTGTGTACTGCTCCTATGAAACAGGTTTTTCTGTACCCATATTTCAAAGGCGATAGTATTAAAACTGACGTACGTCGCAAATTACAATATGCTTTAGACTGGACACATCTTGCAGCTAAACTGCGGTTGCTACTGATACGTAGAAGTGTTGCTCAGCTTGTTCACATTTGTGACCTACCGAAATGCTCCACTTCATGTGTAAGCTATCAGTTCACTTGCAGTTGCGGTGACATCTAGATCGGCAGAACAGATGGTGCCTACAACAAAGAATGACTGAACATATGCCTGACTGGTTAGCACTGGCGTTGACGCAACAGGCAATCAGCACAGTGAGTGATTCGAAATCCTACCTCATCCACTACAAAGCACATCATGGAAACAGGTCACGTTGTTGACCTCACCAAGTGGTTTCACACATTACTGCGTAATCGGAATCTCAAATTGTTTTATTTCTGCGGAGCAGTGCTTATCAATACGCGCTGATCAGACTTGTATGCGTTTAAACTAATGACTCGTAGAGTTTGTCTGCCCTGGAACTGATGACAGGCCATGTTTCCTATAAACCCAAACGTTGACCGTTTCTATTGTTGTTGCTATCCGCATGTCCAACATACTCTAATGTGTACGTTAGTGCCTGAACAGAACATACGGACTTTTAACATCTTGTCATGTAAGTTTTCTATCCTTATTGATGAGGTTCTGTTCTAAGTTTATGGAATGATCCAACTCTGTCCGAACTTTCCAGTTAATTTCTTTCTTTGAGATTAGAACCATGAATGTCAGATTGTATGACCTATCCATACCACTGTGTATGCCGTGAAAATGAAGGGGATGGACATCACATCTGAAGTTGATGTGTGGATGTATCTATTGTATCTTGCGTATGCGGCCTACCAGCGCGTAAACAGACAACAGAATAACGGTTAGTGAAACGGTAGATAACGGAACGAGGTTCAACGGTTCTGAACGATTAACTACGAAATATGCACGATTAATACGTATCTTCCCCGCCAGCCCAACCACTTGAGGATAACAAACGAACACAGGGAAAGGACTGGTCTCCGGACAGAGCTACTTTATGTCACTCAATCTGAAAACAACCTGGTAACAAACCTGTTCTTATTTATAGGGTTTGCGACTAGCAACAAGCAAGGTCAAAGGGAATGGACCAGATAAAATTCTAGACAGTACAGTCTAGGTGTATAGTCGGGATAACAACAGTTGTCACGAGGGCGTAGGTCGATTGTGAAGACCGGAGCCGCGCACGATCATGACAAAGGTAAAGGTCACTCACAAGTGAACTTTGTCACTTCTGGTCACACAATGTTTTCGGGGAACTGGCAACTTCCCCGACAGTATCGGTCAAATGAGCACCCACCCCAGAGTCGTGTGTGCTGTGCAGGGTCCCTTCTATTTGCCGACCCTCAGTTCTGTGACCGAATCAGCTTTAGGTTCGGCCGACGTGATAGTCACGTCTATCTCGGTGGATGGACAATTCGAAAACTGGAAAGCTCTAATATGGCTCCAGGATTGTGATTCGCTTTTTTCGAAGATCGACAGGATTTACTTCTGACAGCTTTCTAAATGATCAATCTAATTTCGAATTTATAACGGACTTTGGAGCAACCGACTTCACTCTACTCCACTCCCCCCTGAACGAAGTTACTTGACTGATTCATGTTCAATATGAATTGGGTTAGCCATCCAGCTAGGTACAGTCACTCTGCCAACATCTCCGAACAACTGTGACATCTGACTTATTGTCCACTAACGTATAAGTATGCAAGATACGCCATGTATATTGCAGCTGGCTTTCGGGCACAAACAACATACTTTGCGCTCTTGCATTATACCTAATCCATCACCAACAGCCCTCGTGAAACTCGTCATATCTATCCGAGCAGTGCAAAAACACCGCAGGTCGAACTACTAATAAAAGTTCTGTTGGTTGGTGACGAGTCAGCATCCACACCGCTTCAAATTTATACTTCCTTTCTGACCAACGTCGCTGAATCTCACATTCCGACCCTTTCTGTCATTTCGCCATATGTTGCACACGCTACGCCCGTATGTTCTTCAACAAAATCAATGAGGTACAAATTGGAGGTTCACGGTTCCGAAGAACAACTCACTTGAATCGAAGATGAAAAGGAAACCATTTTACAATTGTCTCGATGACCTTACTAACACTTAAGCCTGAGTTTCAGTTCAGCTGTGTGTACGTGCCATCCCAAACACTCATTTGCTGAGTCATAAAAATGAAGGCTAACGAGTCTTCAAGAGACAGACATATTCCACTCAGAAGGACATGGCAATCATGTAGCATTGGCTGAAGCGTTTGTAAAGAATACTGCTGGCAACCACATAACTTTCGGCTGCATATAGAGCGGTGCAGTACTGTATGGTAATACTGACCAGGCCCCAGCAAAACCGAAGTAAATAGATTCGTCCCGCTTGATTGTCACTCGCCATTCACTGGATCGCAATCTGAAATTCTTTTATGAGTGATCAATATGCTTTTGGATTTCCATCAAGGTGAACCATACATGGTGTTTCACAACATGGGCGACCCATGTCCACTTCAAAAATAAGTATAAGCGCTGATGGCCTAATTTGTTGAACGCCGCTAGAAATCAGTTCAGTCTTTGTAATATTTCGAAACTGTACACATTGTGATACGGTCTGTTACAATCTCTCCAGTTCGAATCGTTTATACAGGTCCAGATCACAAATTCCCATCAATTCCAGTCCCAACAACAGCTTAAAAAAATTACGTGTTGCCGGTGAAAATGAAAACGCAGTTCCACACAGTGAAGGCTTCAATAGATCAGGAGTGTTCACATCTGGAATCTCTATCTTAAGCTAGTCTTGCAAACTGACACGACAAATTTTCTACCGACTTTTTTGCACCCGAGAGCTGTCAAAGTCAATAGACTGTCGTGGTCAAATCGTGATTATCTTGTAAGAAATAATATCAAGCAAGTACGATCATGAGGGGAGGTAAACCTATATTCAAGGTGGTTAATCTGAAGACAGGCAGCACCGGGTACTAAGAGTATAAGAACACAAATCAGGAAACAAAAACTGTTGCAAGGATATTATTTCTAATACCATAACGTGCATACTGTAGTGCACAACAAACTGAATGTATCATATTAAGTTGGAACAACCAGCAGAACCAAAGTACTAAATCATATGAACGAAACCAATCAAAACTAGCTTCAACACTACAGTGAGTTGCTTTGGAATATATAAGCCCGGTTTTAGAGATATGATTAACACAGCTTCGACCAACATCTACAGACGTGAACAGTGATTACGTACTAAAACTGTGAAGCAACTAGCTTTTGATTAAATGGCGAGCGATCACTAATGCAGGCAATTGACTGTGAGCTAAAGTTCTCATTCGCTTCCGGGAACATTTTTAACTAACCGTTTAGGAATATGTTCAACTACTTGGATGGTTAAGTTTCTCTCAGTTCTTCCTAGGTAGCAGGCATAGCAGCCACACTTGAATTAATAAATCAAATGAGAACTGTCCAGAATTTGTTCGAACATCCTTGTGAGAGAAAGTAGTATAGATTTTGTAGGGGCCAGTGCCCGCAAAGCAGCAGTATAATACGTTTGTTTGATTGCCGCATTCAGTTTCCGACAGGTTTGCTCGAAGAGCACAATACCTGCATAGAGCAGCTTAACAAATACGGTTTTTTTATGCGGTTTGTGCGTCCAGTAGTGAAGAAGGTGTTTTACTAAGGTACTAGGTAAAATTCAGCCGGTATTTATTTTCCCGTAGTCTTCTCGCAAGTTTTAGCTCCTGATGTAGAGCTTCGGATGAACAAATGTGCTTGGCCCACTGTTTTAACAAGTGCCCTTTTGTGCTGAGTCGGGTAAGTGCTGTCTTGTCCATGTTGGTTTGTGATAAACAGAACTTCCAACTGAACTACATGAGTAGTGCATCAAGGGACGGTAGTGAACTGTTATGTTCCAACTCACCGGTCACACTCAGGTCTTTGTGTAAACTGTTGAAAATGTCATGACCAAATTGATCTGGTCAGGTTCAAAGACGACCGGCAACGTATCCCTCATAAAAAAAATAATCGATGGTGGTTAGAAAATCTGTACATTTCTGTCTCACCATAATCATGAAGAAGTACCAGAATTGGCTCCAATATTAAAATCGTCAATTTATCAATAAGCTTTGTCCTGAAAATAGAATCCTATGTTAATAACATAGATGAAAATAAGAGTATAGAGTAATCAAACCAGCCAAACAAATACACCTTAGTTGATAAGAAAACCCCGGTCAAAGTGGAAGAGGTGAAAACGAAATGGCGCAAAAACGAAAGCCATAGTTTTGTTGTTTAAGTGCTTCTAAGTGTCTACTTTTTATAGTTCATTGTATTATATAAATAAAAAGGTATATTACACTCGTTTATTCTTAGTCAGTTAACAAAGGAACTCACAAGAGAGACAACAACAAGGCTGCAGGACCATTTTGGCATGTAGTATGCTGGGGAAATCCAGTGGAATGTACTTCAGTTATTTCGTTTGGGAAGCTCAACGTGCTGCTTACAAATGGCTAAGAAAGTATGTGGGATTCAGCTTATTTGATTCTCATCTCAAAATAGTTATGAACTGCGCTACTTCAGTCTAACATATCTGCAGTTTATCGGTAAAGAAACAAACACATTCTTATGGTGCGAAACGTGTTTTAGACAGTTTTATTCGAAGTATGTGTTCCTCCTCACACGCATCTAATATTTTGACATAACAATCAACGCTTTACTCGCCATTAACAAATCAATCCATGTCTTGTAATTAAAAGTACATAAACAAACCGATGTCACCTGCTTTCGGAGGGCATTCATCTGTGAAGTGTTTTGCATGATTATCTGCAAAATATTGAGTAACCTTATGGTCCGGGGAACAATAAAGATGACTGACAATGCATAATATTCACTCAAACAATTTGTGACACACCTCACCAGACGTTGTTTTCTAGTGGCAGTTTGGACACATCAGGTAACACAATCAGTACAGATGATCGAAGTATAACGCCCGTTTGTTTTCCACTGACGCTGTGTCAACATCAGAGACAAACCTATTTTAAGTAAAAATGGGGTAGCGGCAGCTGATTGCAGTGGCGTTTGTTTGTTGTGACGTTTGTTTCCAACTGGAGTATTCCCGATCAGTTAAACACGTCTTGTGTTACGTTGTTTAGTAATTGGGTAAACTGACTCTTTCTCATGCTCGTGATTGGTTGTCTGTACGATTTTTCTCACCCGCTTTGGCAGATGCTTCGCAACTCTGATCCCACAGTAGTTTTCAGCCATCTGCAAACGCAATGATATTGAATGTCTGAAAATGACTGCGGTGACCATCTAAGCCAGAAGCGTGTAACAAGCCGGCAGTATTCACGAATGTACGCATCAGTTATTGAGTTCACAATTTATCTACCTTAGGTAGATACACACAACAATTTCTGATAGATCAATAGTTTCCCACATGTATCAGCTTGCTTGTCACGTAAACTGCAGGTCGCCAGATCGAAGTGCCAGATGAAACTAGCTCGGTAGACCATTAAACAGCTAGTGCAGACATGTCAACTGTAATGTGTGACCGAAACCAGCAGGCGCGCACTAGTTGAATTTGAATTGGTGACGGAGCGTGCTGCTGTGTTGTCAGCGCCGTTTTAGTTATTGTTTGTGTAAGTCGTGTGCATGGCTTACTGGGCCTTTGGCTCATGCTTGTTCTTGTTGTTTCCTTTTACAGGATTGTTGTTGGAACCCCTTACTACGGAAGAACGCTGTCCCCTGGTGTCTCCACATAGCCCCAAAGTTGGTCCGAAAGTGTAACGGACAACCCGAGGAGAAACAGCCGGTTTGCATGCTACACAGTCATTGAAACCTACTGTCAGTTGCAATAACCGATGCTGTCCATAAATATATTAATGTAACATATTAAAGGTAATAAAGACGGTAAAATCCGATCAGGAGACGTACAAACACGCTAGTTAGTTCCGACAAACAAACCTGGAGTAAATGTCAACTAGAGATTACGATATGATCGTAAACCGACCACTGATGCGTGTAATTTATCAACTGCTCAATTCGCAATCACACAAAGCAGCAGGGCGGAAAGGTAAACGTCAGTATCAACTGGTTTTGGTATAGTTCTAACGTTAACCAGAACATACTTCATATGAGATTGGCCCAAACCCTTGTGTGGAAAATCAGAACGAACGAAATCATCTGGCATTTTCGTTACCCATGGGACGAGCAAACCCATACGTGATAAAGTACGAGACCGGCAAGGAAATTATCAAAACCAGGACTTACTTATTAATCGGTCAGAGGTTGTTATGCTTGGAGTGCGTACATCAACTTTGTGTATCATGAGTGAGCGCATTAAACACACCCGTATGTGCACCGCGCGTATAACATCGCGGCAATTATTTATGTGCGTTTAACCTACGAGTCCAAGATGACTACTTTGAGACAAACTGTAATGATGGAATACGCTGAGTTTGTTGAATTCAGAAGTCTGTCATTAGAATTAGCGTAGTTGTAGGACGGAAACACCTAGCTCACCTCTCTGAACAGGATTTATTTTTGATGCTGTAGGCGGCGGATCAAATGGTCAATTAATCCTTTCGAATTGTCTTAATGGGCCTATCAGTTGACCACTATCCAACAAAGTTGTCTTTTAAACCAATGTTCGTCTTCTAACTGTTTTGTTCAAAAATTGGCTTTGGTAGATGTACGTCACCGTTTACAATTTCACTATTGCAAACCCGCTATACGTGGTTGAGTACCAAATACTCAGTCCTCTTTGGAAATGTAATGGGGCAAAAGTTGTCAAAATACGTGTGGTGGCTGACCCAGGTTTTTGACTGATAGACAGAGCAGTAAATAGGTCACCCCCATTTTCCAAACAATGGAATAAAGAACTAATCTGGTTTTATTCCTCTTCAGTCTGAAACTAGTAAAGCATCGTCATGTCAGCTAAAGTTTTGATGTGCACGACGATTTCGCCAACTATGGAGAACACTGACAACATTTATTGACACTCCAGCGCACTGGTTACAGTCTAGGAAAGGCCGGAGTTTTGGGCTTTGAAAAGCGAAAGCAGTCGACATAGATTCATTCTCCTTCGGTTTCGTCCACGGAATATAACAAGTCGCCCGAATAATTCACCGTTGGGTTGCATTTCCTATGTTACTGTTATTCGACTGACTAGCCAAGTGAAACGAAACGGATTTGCCGGACTTCGTAAACTTGACGGAGATAGCCTCAGTCTACTGGAGAGGCGGACAGCTGATCAAGTGTCCCCTCTGTCAATGACCATTACTGAGGTGAACGTCGGAAGAAACATGCACGAGAAAAGTGCTGTGTTCGTAATAAACTGTTCAGCATGCAGATGACTAAATGTTGCGTGCATTGGATCTCTAGGACAAAAAAACACTAGGAGAATAGTACGCATCAGTTCAGCATCTTTGATTTGAATGTACGATGGTCTCGACCACCGCTCATCTAGTACAACAGAAACGATCGTTGTCGATCGACAGAACCAATCATAACCACTAAAGTTTGCTCCCACTAAAGAGGAGAAGGAAGCTAGCTTGAGAACGAACCCCTACAAAATGAGAATAAGTCCAAAGTTAGAACCAGTTCCCATCAAAAAGTTCGATAGAACAATCACAAGACGTAATCCGCCCGGCGTTTATCAAACAACAGTCAGCACGATCTGAAAGCATACGTATGCCTATAGGTTGTAACGGAACGCAGATACAGCGGGAGACATATAGGGCCGTGACAACTATGCACACACCAGTTAGTGCCTATCGCTTAATCTTACTTACTCCATAGTGCATAGCTGAGGCGTCACTACCAATCGATAAGTGAACACATAGATGATTTGTTGCGATTCGACAGATTGCAAGATGGAGTCTTCTTGTGATGCAGAACAGCACACTGCAAGTGCGTCGCTAACGTTTCGAACGCGTATCCAACACCTGAAGAGAATGAATTTCAGCTTCAGGAGGCAACTGGTGTAATCACAGCGGCTATCTGGATCTACATTCAGCTTAGGAAGTGTTCACTGACTCGAGTACCCACAGGTCGACTGGTCCCCCATACGAAGAGCTACCGCTGCCTATTTGATCATTAGACACAAACTCCGGAAAGGAAATAAAGCGGACGTCATTAACGCACTATGTGGCTTGTGTCATATCTCAGAGGCGCATTTGGCAGTTTATTGAAACGGTATAAACCAGGCACATCTGCCGGTCCGTTTGTGTCTACACATCGTTTGTATAGACAACCCAGCTGCCTGATAGCTCGACACACTGAAAAGATGAAACAAGTTCGTTAGTCCTATCAGCTCAGTTAAAATAGCTTAATAACTACGGTATCGTTGTCAGTGAATAATCAGGCATTTTGGTTGTAGCAATTTTATACGCTGTGATTCGGCCACATCTGAGATCAGCAGAACAGCAGTCAGCCCATCGACTTCACAAACCCAGGCCGGAGTCCAATCACTGTTCAAACAAGCATATGAAGTTGGTGAATTTCAAAGTGAATGAAACTCAACTTCAGTAGTTCCCTTCGAAGCGCTGTAATCAAAAGATGAGAACAAGCGAGTAATCGGTAGCAATGTGACGTTTCACTTGAGACTCCGAAGTTCTTTCAAACCAGGTGGACTTGTTACGAATGTGAGGAAATGTAAGACAGTTGGGAAGTGAACCGCTATACTAACTCAAACAACTGACCACAAATCAACAATATATAATCAAGAATTATGAATAGGCTCGGGTTCCGGTAATATGGAGGATCCGTACAAATATTGCCAATCTCGATAAGGGAAGGTTGTTTAATTGCCGTGTTGATGTATACAGCACCATTTGCAACCCAACTCTACCTCGGCACCATAAGTACAGACTAAATAATACTACCATAAGAATTGTATTGTACGTTGATTTTTCCGATCGTTTTGGTTGTCACTATCGTACGTATTCATATAAGGTGGAAAAATCTATAGAGAGAATTGTATCGTTTAAGAAAATAGTTACTCTGGTGAATTGGATAAACTGACACCTGTTTCACAAAACCCAACTATGGCGATAATTTTTCGCCGACAAGATGTGTCCTATGCCAGCATTGTAACTTCAGCATTCGTCTCGTTTCAATACATTAACCACTGAACCGCAGGTGCTAACCAAACTAAAATGGTAAGGCCAGTTCCTAGCCAATTCTTTAAACGTTGTGAGTAGATGTCATCGGTAACGGTTTTTCTACTACTGGAATTGTGCCATGAAAGCCGTTCATTCGCATTACTCCCTTGGCAAGATTGTAATACAATCTGGAATGAGTAGGATGAATTCGATGAAATTTATCGCGTGTTGACCATAGAATGATCCATCGTATTCTCAGCAAAAGCCAAACATACTAGCATGTTCGTCCGCCGGAATGCGAGAACCAACACAAGCGACCGGTTCTCACCGACTGGGAAACCTGGACAAAAAGTTTAAATTCGCTCAGTGTTGCTAGGTCATTCAAGTTCCGCGCGACCTACAAGAGACATCACGGTATCTGAGTCAGTGTTACCAAACGGTCAGTCACAACAAGACGATCCAAAAACGTTTATCAATCCAAAGTAACCAGGTCGAATCTTGGCCAACTCAACAGGAATTAACGGGCTAGTTGTGTTGGGGAAGCTTAAGTATACTATCCCTTATCGTCATCCACCAAGCGGCATTATGTCAGCGGTCCAATCAGCTGTTTTGGCGTCACATTGCTAACCTCAGCAGGAAACCTACGGCCGTAACATTATTTCGTGCGACTTTGTGACTTCAGTGCTACAGTTAATCGTTCTTGGGACAGGAATAAGTGATAGTCTTTCGTATATTCGATCAGTTTCAAGCATGTCGCGAAGGTTCGAATTCAGTCAGTCAAAATTTTCCTCGACTGGGTCCCTTCTTAAATGATCAAATACACCACACCAGTTGTCAACAATACGATTTCAGTGCTCACCACCGGCGCTCATAGATTTCAATGTGAACCGATTGAGAAAACCTGTTTGAATGGTCAATCTGTTGGTGGGTTCCATATGATAGTGGGTTAACTAGGTCCAAATGTGAAATTTCTAAGCTTCCGGTGTGGATTCGCAGCCCAGCTGGCACAATACTTGCAACGTCTGAGCATATCACTGGTGTGAATGCAGCGGAACTCCCGTTTTCGCAATTGGATCCCCAACAAAACTGTCAAATCTGCCACAATAATTGCCAGTAATAGCCCAAACGACTGGCCAAAATGTTCATCTGCATGTAAAAACTGTTAACAAATTTGCAAAACACCCAACTTGTAGTAAACAAAATCCTTGCATCGTACCTATGGCGACTTTAAGGGTTTAGCACCAAATTATCAATCAGCAAACCTTTGGTAGGAGTAACAATTCAAGTTCTAGTGCGCGAATCCTCGTTTGTAGAGCACAATAGTGGGATTGACGTGCAGCATGTTGAGCAAACGGCATTGCAAACTGATCTACCTCAATGGTATGAAAACAGTTTGAGTGAATTGAAGCCATCACATGGGTTCATTCTTCACAATGCGTGATGCAGACTTGATCAACAATATATTGGTCCCGCTGTCGGTATACATCGGAGACTCAGTGATTAGCTCGAATGCAACTAACACGTTTGCACTGGTTAAAATGAGCTGCAGGTCAGATAATGGTATTCTTTGAGAATGAGCAATACTTGACTATCCACATTGCGCTGTTTTAATATAACAAAACTGGTTATCCTTTATTAAAGTGGAAATAAAACAACTGAAATTTGATTTGTCAAATGATATTACCATCTGCATCGCACAGCTTACGTGTTATGCTTAGTCAACGGTACAAAACAACTTCGGTGTAACAGGAATCAGGCTAATTCCCTTAATATTTGTATAGGTATTGAATGAATCTTTTTTAAAAAAAGTGGAGGTGATGTCAACTAAACAAATTCCAATGACGCACTGTTTCCGGGGCAAATCGGTTAGTTTTCTGACCAAGACCGGACAATCATCTTTAAAAACAGTCGGAGAGAATTTGTTAGAGCAAAGGTAACACATACTGTCTAACAGTGAAGAAACACTTATATGGACTAGGCGGACAAATAGAAGTCAAAATTAGCAGATTACACGTTTTAGTGCTTAGTGAATTTCGCTGCATCTCACTGGGTACAAACGACAATCGTAATGTATATACACCAGAGTAAAACAAGTTTTGTGTGTGGTAATGCATTTCTTTTCACTAATTCTGAGTAATACTGCTGTATAAACATCAACACTGTAGTACGTACCTTATGGGACGCAGTGTCATGCAATAAAAAAAATGCTGTTTGATGTTTTTGACTATCGTTTTCGAAACAGACGAACTCCATGAGTAGAATACAGCAATCAAGATGGGTAAAACTGGGCAGATCGTTTATTGCGTGGAATCATTGAGGTAAGAAAAAGAAAATAACAAAAAAATAAGGAGAGGCAAATAGTCACAGAGACGAGTAAGAGCCAGGAACAGCTAGTACAGCGTGCTAAGCTGAAAAGGTAACAAACGAAAAAAATGTCACAGTAAACAATTTGTCAAAATAAACACACGTCATAGCATAGCCGCTCGTAGGCCAGGTAATGGAACTTATGTATGGTTGCATAGAAGAAAAATTGACCGAGGTGACAAGTGATGAGAAAATAAAATATCCGTTGAGCTGCACACAGAGTTGATTGTAACCAGATGCTGTCCAGATAGAAACGTGAAAAGCGCAGTTAATGGTCTTGCACAGGAACTTGTAAATGACTGAATTCTAAAATAAAAACAGGATAAAATAATACGCATACAAAATGATAATTCCAATGAGTAAACAAGTCAATGCGAGTTACTGAATGTACTGAAGAAAGCGGTCACATCACCACTGATACATTTTGGTAAAGCTGTGCCAGACAAACGCTCTCATGTTTTCAGAGCAAACTGTAAAACAAGGGAACTAGGCGTACTTTACAGGGTAATCGAAGTAACTAATTTTAATTATTAATATAGGGATCTGAATAAATCGGAGAACCAAATCATTTGACATTCGGTTAAATACCTCAAAGCGAGATCAAAGTGATTAGAATGTCAGGCAGTCTGATGATGGGAACCTCAAAGAAACAAATGAATTAACACTGATGCAAAATGGTATGACAGGCATGAAATGACACGCACAGATTGGTCCAACATATCAACCAAACAAGCCGAATGGTACGGAAGTAAGCAAGATGAATAGGTGAAATCATAATGCGTCATGGTCGAGACTAACAGTCTGAAAACACCAGGGAACATTTAAAAGATTGTAAGTGCGAACCGCGCAATAAAGAACTTGCCTAAATGAGCGTTTTTAGCCACAATAAGTCACATGTAGGTCGTGTGTATAAGACCTGAGGTCAGAACACATTCGCACTGGGATTGTGACTTGACGAGGACATGCACAGGCCACGGAAGAAAATGGTAACAGAACAATCCAATAGGGGAACGAACACTGCTTCTTTCGATTATCTGTTCACCTACTCTCCGATACAAGATAATTTAACTGACTCAAATCCGTATGTCATGTACTCAACTGATCATAAATGTTAGCATCAGTTAGTTCATACTTGATCATCATAAATGGATGATCTCTGAAAGTAACCGCAATAGTGTGATTATAAGCTCTCACTGCAAAGGTAATCGAAATTATGAGGGTAACAGACACTGCGAACAGAACCAATGGTTAAGGACGTTTGCACATACTGGCATCGATCTCCGATAGATCAAATCAACTTACGAGTAGCTAGAAAAATCGACGGCACACTGGGCCAAAAAGTCGAAATGCCAATGTCTCCTTATCGAAAATCAGCTTTGTGCAAGCATACTGGGCTGATCTTATTGACGTTCACGTGTAGTAACTCGACAACAGACTAGATCGATGCTTCTAAAACTTGAATGCGAGGAAGTGATTAGAGATGTGAATTATCGTAAGTTAGACACTGATTGGCTTTCGGAACCATAGATATGTACACTTATACTTCCAAAATAAAACCTGACAGCGGAGTCTGCACAGCATGGAACAAATGGAAACGGTTCAGGTACACAGGATACGATAAATTTACTTCATAGGCGCTACTGAGTAAGAATCTGTGCCCTACCTGACAATGTCTTTGACCATAAACTCTCGAGATCCTTAGATCCCAATCGAGGAGAGGCGGTACATCCACGGGAAAAAAACCGCAGTCAGTTGTTTCATGTCTGTGTTAAGTCACTGTCTGATTAATGTGCGATCCATCTCATCCAACCCGGGGTTCACAAAACAAGGCTCAGGAAACCAAGAGATGGGGTAGCATGTGAAGTATATAACTGAGTTGAGAAACTACATTAGATGTGGAACTGTTCTCCTGGTTATCTGTAAAGACCAGCTGGCCATATAACTATTTCAACAACCACAACCCCAGGTAAACAGCAACCATCAAGGATGGATAACCCGCGAACATCTTGCTCCCGCTTAGAACACAGTTAGCAACCATTTAGCAGGACTAAAAGCACAAGATACCCGATCTTTCGGTCGCCACAAGTGAGAAAAGTTGACAAACGGATGCGGACCGCTTCACTCATATATCCATCAAAGCGTACGTAATCACCCAGGTAGATAAACTAACTCACTACTTCTAGAATTCGACCACCAAAGATGAGTGTAGGCGAGAACCCTGTCAACCTTGAAAGTGTACTCACATGTTTGTGGATCAAAACACACCTCATGCCGACGGAATGACATTGCCAACCTGTTTACGGCCTTTTTAGCTGTACGTCAGCCTCCACAGATAAAAATGATATTGTTACGCGCGGTCAAAACCAACAAGCGCGCACAGGTTCAATCTGAACTGTGTAACAGAGGGTGCTGTTGGTGCCGTTCTATTTTTCGTTTGTGTAAGTCATGTGTACGGCCCACTGGGCTGTAAGGAAGCTGTCTTGCTGATGACGTCTTACTTTCACTTACAGCTCGGTTGTTTGTTTGCAAGGTGTAGGCGCATTGATGTTGTATGTTTGAATGTAGACGTAGCTATTTTTTAGTGGTCAGGTCCCCTCCCCTTCCTTTTTTTCTTCTTCTCTCTTCCTATACAGGGTTTGCTTTTTCTTCTTTGTGGTCGTGTGGCAGTTAAGCATCAGTGTGAACCACTGATGTATTACTGTCTATGATGATGATGACTAGGCCTCTGGCTCACGCTTGTTTGTGTTGTTTCCTTTTATGGGATTGTTGCTGAAACCTCTACTTCGGAAGAACGCTGTCCCCTGATGCTTTCACGTCGCCCCAAAGTTGGCCCACAAGTGTAATGGACAATCAGACAACCCTGCAAGGATAATATAAGTGTCAGGATAAATAAAGAAACAGGGATTTAAAAATATTCTGGGTAAATAAAAAAAAGTGCCAGGACGAAAATAAGTGTACAGAAAAAAATTCCGAGAAAATGGACGGAAGGCATGCATGTACCTTATGTTCTCTGGCAATGAGCACTAGCCGGTTCGTAGAGGTTTTGGAGCACGGAGGCCGGTGATCTGCAAACAGGAGAGTTGTGTATACAAAGTGGCCGCTACGTCAATGCTGTGCACGAAGACCGTAAGTCGACGGACAGTCAGACGAGTAAAGAGAACAACTGGAGTTAAAAGTAACTATTACACCGCTGTGTCCTTATCTTTTTCATTATTATTCTAGTACTGCTGCGTGTTGCATAATATATCTTTGGATACAATCTCTATCTGCTCTTCCGATTGCGTGTAATAATATGATAATCCAAATCAGCAGGGGAAAAAATCAACATTGTCGGAATAATAATCCATCAATGTTGTCTCTGGAACGTCCTCCATCGCGAGATAAAAAAAGAAGTGATGATAGATAAAACTTGTCGTTAGAGATTGAAAATCGGTCTACACAAGTCCAGCAGATGCCCACTTGCTTTGTGAAACAGCAATAGGCTTCACATATAGTTAACGAAAATGACTTCTAAAAGACAAGGCCGGATGTCAACTCTGTTGACAGTACAAAAAGTCTAGAATGACGCCCAACACATGTTTCTGATAACAGTCACGAGATTCTGATGTTTCTTCATTCATTCAATCATTTAAAACGACCCTGAGCCAGACCAAGAGTTCATGTGGTTAGAACCATTACTAACAAAAGAGTGACGTGTAATAGTCCATAAGAGGGAAAGTATACTAAAAGGATAAAGAACTAATAAAACAAGGATACACAGATCAACTAAATATAATGTGAATTCCAGCATGCCATTAACTGTGGCACTCTGCCACCTCACATGCCGCCTCCGAACAACGGGCTGAATGATCGCGAAGACTTCAACCGGACAGACGACTCCCATACACCTCACTCAGTGGAACAGTCAGAGATCCTAGATTTCGTTGTTGCCTGATCACCATGTGGTTTTACCCAACTGTTTGGTAGCCCCCGTACATGATGTCGGGTGAGGCAAATGTTCAGTTGTATTTCTGTCTATGACGATGGTGATGAATGCTTAACGGGCATGTAGAGTATGTGACCTAATAATCGCAGACCGTGAACCGCATTAGGTGGTCAACTGATCACTCATCCTGATCAATCCGAAATACGCGCCGGTGAAGAGCCATAATTTTCGCATGATCACCCCCATCTGATGTGAGCTAACTTATGGGCACAACGATGCTTAACAAAACGCGCGCAAACATTGTACACCCTTCCTTTCATCTATAACCGTTGCCTTTTTTTGATATGGTAATGCATCATAAAGTGGACGATCCATCCAAAGATCCATTTATAGGAAGACGTGGATGGGACAGTGCACTTACTGAGCTTCGTTTCAATGAGACAAAACTAAATTTGATTTTAGATGAGACCCAATTGTGAAAAGTCAGGCTTCGGCTACATTCGAACCAGCGACAGAAACACCATGCCAATTGGGTCTACTCTGAAATCCGCCAAACTACATGTTAGTAACAAATTTGATTTGCTGTCTAACCAACAAAGCAAGAAAGATACGCATGCTAGATACTGTAGATAGCGAATTGTAACAAATCTAGGAGATACAGAGTCAGAATGGATATCCAAAGAGATTTATAGAAGGGAATATGAAACTGAAAGATGTCCAACCAGTTACGGAAACACTAGAGAAAAAGTCGATTCTTATTAGGTGGGCATTTAAAGACGATGCAGCTAGCGAACTGATCAGTCGCAGGTTGACAAATGCATAGACCAAGACCTACCACGCCGCATGGATGAGCGCTTTACTGGTGTGGACATCACATCTTAAAAATAGTTCGTCGAAGTTTCCGTCGGTCGTTCTGTATTTATTCTCTTATCTTCTGT
This sequence comes from Paragonimus skrjabini miyazakii, assembly GCA_014338405.1. Classification (NCBI taxonomy): domain Eukaryota; kingdom Metazoa; phylum Platyhelminthes; class Trematoda; order Plagiorchiida; family Troglotrematidae; genus Paragonimus; species Paragonimus skrjabini miyazakii. Next base: position 24,041 of record JTDE01005354.1, read on the forward strand.
TGTCAAGTAGGCTACATTGTGGAAACCGCCCGGCGACTATGAAACAGGAGCCGTGAGCACCTACTTAAATGGCTCGAGTGTTACCGGATCACAACTGATTGACACGGGTCATCAAATCAAGGTTGACAGAGCCCTCGAAATTATTTACAAAATGTCCCACGTCCATTTCCCAGTTATCCACGTTAGAGACGATCGCAATAAGACTCTACAACCTCCAGCTTTGCTCCCAAAAGAAATTCATATAGAGTCTAGATCTCCCGTGGCCAACCACGAGTAAACCATCTGAACTTCATTTATCCAATATCCCGGGCAACACATATTTCACGTAAACACAACACACACAAACAAACAAATCCAATGAATCCCTTGTAATTGTACATAGTTGATGGGACTTACCGAAAACAGCTGTCTGCAACCTTGACTTTTCAGGAATACTGTGGATATAATGACGCAAGTTAAACAACCGCTAGGATTGATGGACACCCGAGACAGTTATTCGTAAACCCTCACCCTACTTACATAGTGGAAACACAATAACCTTAACTGTTTCACGTATTTCTCCGGTACTCGACTGTCAGTTGCCTATAAGAGTGCCGATACTCTAAGATCCATCGCAAGGTAAAAATGTGATCAACGCATTCACGACCGGATCGGTATCCTATCTGTTTCTCACGCATCTGACTTTCTCTGGACTTAGTGACTCGATGTAATATAAGGCCAGTGGGCAAGTTAGACATAACAGATACTAGATTGATGCCCCTGTGATTGTCACACAAACTTCAGGCCCTCTTTGGGCAATTGGAATCACTGTTCATAAGCACTTCAGTTTCTCAAACCGTCTAAGAGTTTTGTCAGTTCCGAAGTCAATTTCTCTGCACCACCCACACAAAAAGAAAAAGAGGCGAGATCTGGTCCGGGAACGTTTTACGTTGAAATAACTTCAGCTCCAGGACCACATCTGCCACCGATGGAGGGCTGTCTGGGACGCAAATAACTGGTCAATCAGGTCCCGTCACCGATATGGTTCGGCTGAAACCAGCTGCATTTTTCTTCAGGATATTAAACCCATGCATCAAACCAGCGAGAATAGGTGGTGATAACTTAATAACCTTTTTCAAGGGTGATTGCGTTTACACCGACTAGACGGTCAGTATAACCCAGAATCATGTGAAAAACAGCCTTCTGCTGTTCTCAAACGAAAGGGCTCACCCCATCTGTTCCGCGTCTTCAATAAGTTGAAGTTCACAGTCTTGGCACAAACATTTGCTCGGCGGTCGTCATCATATTCGTAGCCAGATGGAATCGATCAACGCTTGTTCACAGGGTTTATCGACGTGAAAGAAATCCAATTCTGACCCAAATGCGCAGCTTCTTCAGAACATACCCATTCACAACAAACTCTTACACCTGCTGTAGTTTGTTCCCAATGTTTGCTAGATGCCCTCACCTCACTCGAACTGAACAAGCGTTCCTTACACTCTCTTCGTTCGAACGCCAGTTAAATATCTTGCGAATACGACCTGTGGGTAAACGATGAAGTA
>JTDE01005355.1:0-18899 GCA_014338405.1 Paragonimus skrjabini miyazakii
CCGCACCGGGCATTATAAATTGAGGCCACCGACAGCTGGGGAAAACCGCGGGATGGATACACAACAACGTGGTCACGAAATATGAAGACTATGACTGCTCCATTGAGCAAAGTGGGTAGGTGTCGCCTGCCTGGATGGGGTCCTCGTGATCACTCAAACCGCTGGTTAGAGACGCTATCCGAGATGGCGATGTGTCGCAGTCAATGGCGGACCTGTATCCATACCATTTCTAATTCTTCCTGTTAGTCTTCTCTCATTAATTTTCATCCTCCTCAGTAACGTTTTCTTCTAGGATATTCTACGTCACTGTTGAGTTGAATGGCGACCCGAGCCACAGTACCTTTTGGTCAGGCTCATGGCTGTTATGATGATCATGGTGCACAGTAAAGACGAAGTTTGTGTGTATGTGATAGGAATTTGAACATAGACCAATGGATACGTTCATCTGATGTCCAAATATGTTGATCTAGGCTGAACATCACATAATTGATTGCAGCTTTCGCATTCCCACAGAGTTGTTGCATTTAACCCCGTTCGAAGCATTACAGACAAGTTACTGTATCTACCCTCAAAACTGCCGGGCAGTCTGATTGTGACTCACAAGCAAAGGTGGCTGAGTTTTTGCATCTGTTAATTCAGTCTTACCTGATGCGAAGTCGGTGACTCGGTGGTTGACACGGTTGCCTCGTGAAATCAGGACCGGACTTATAATGGAAAGGATGTGCATTACTGACGAGCTCTAATAAGAGCGAAAGTCGAGTTTAGTGCTGACCGGTAAGGCCCAGGAGAATGTGACAACTGCAATCAGTTGTTAGTGTTGTTTGGCTTGAAGTTAATCAAGTCCCCTACAACGCATTAAAAAGAGATTTAAAATTGCGTGAACCATGCTTGCCCTGAGTGAACTTAAGTAATGTTCGCGTTTGTGTGATCTAAACCAGCTGTTCGATGCCTTGAACTCTTCAGTTTGCTACAGGTTGGGAAATGCATAGTCTCGTGGTGTATATGGCCTTCTACAATACGCGCATACGTGTGATCCACTAAAGTATGGCATCGTTGACATTACCGAACTTCTGGTCCACTCTGGGATGGCACCGTTTTGATGATTTGTTTCATCTAATTGATGTTTAATCCACCCCCCGATTTCCACTTCGTTGAAGGTCTTGCGGGACTCAAGGCAAGTGGGTTGCAGAGCCCTGTGTAGTACGTGGTTCCGAAGATCACCGATTGCTATTCGCTTTTCGATGCTTATAGCTGTCCGTTGACATCGAAAAGTAGCCTGAATATGTGGCTCACTTACTGACTCCGTTTTCGAATTAGCCCGTCTCAGTGACTCTACCTAGGACACGTTTCCGCACGAACGTCATTACAAGTGAATTGCGCCACGTCACTTACGGTTCCACTCATGCGCTTCATATCCACTTACTCAACTGGGGCACAGTATTGTGTATTGCATGGTATACTGTAATAACGCCCAATTACCACGTGTGTTGGCGTTGGCTGTGTTCAAGGTGAACCATATAACTGGACGAGCCCGGTTCACGCGTCACCTGCAACTATAACAAAGCTGCTATCTATCACATTGCATGCAGCATAATAACCTTTTACCCTTGTCAAAAACACTCGGGAAGTATTATATTATGCTCGTTTATAAGCTGCTACATAGTAGTAGAGTGCAGATAAATACATAGGGTAGGATTAGTACTAATGAACTGCAAGAATCTCTCGAAGAATGTAACTTTTCGGGAAGTTGGGCAAAGCAGACAGCCAAACAACTATAGCTGAATCTCACACCATAACAGTTTTTTAATCAACCTGGACCGGTGACTGTGAACTTTTGTGTCAAAGCGGTGAGCTGGATGATTTCGGCCTACAGGCCAGTGAACAGTACTTTTCATTCCGAGACCGTGAATTGTCCATTCATGTTTTGCGTAGTTGCTTTCTTCAGTTTTTAGTTTTTCCAATATTTGATATTTCCATGATTGAAATCTAATATCGAGCTTTCAATTGTTTGTGTAGTTTGCATTCTGAAATGGATGTTTTCAACTTGTCTGATGGTTTAAACTGGATATTCTATTCTCTCAAACTGTTTTGTCATGTCGAACAACCCCCATTATCGACCCATTTTGCACTCCAGTAATCCGTGTGGTCGTATCCACGCCACACGTCTGCGAACAATTCGAGTTTTGTTTGTTTATATATTTCGACAAAGCAAACTAGTCTAGAATATAGGCTTAGAGTATCCAAACAGTTGTTGGACCAAAATCTCCCACAATCAAGAACTCAAAGGGGGTCCCTAGAATTGTAAGATGTCAGACGGGACATTCTTCATGACAGTTCATACAAGTTTAGGAGAAATACCAGTAAGAAAGGGGAACTTAGTCTGGTCGCCAATCGTTTGGCTTGGATAACGGAAAAAGTTAAGGAAATGGAAACCGCTTTCGCTGCAGGGAACATTAACAAACTTTTGAAATTTAGCTGTGCCAGTGATCCACGGCGTCCGTCCGTTGGTGAAACTATCAGCGAGGTAAACTATACACTCATTCATAATAAGTCCAGAAGGTTAGAACGCTGGGCAGAACACTGTGGATCAATGCACCTGGCTTTCCGCTTCGACTGTGTTACCGCCACAAACTTGCAATATAGCACCCTGGTCGATAGATTTGAGACCAACCACATAACTGAGATCCGCAACTGCATTTCGGCTCTCGAATGCAATGGGGTTGCTGACCAAGATGATCTCGTGTCGGCACTTTTGCAAGAAGATGAGGAGGCGTTGGTACACAAAGAACATCTCTCTCCTGGTGTATGTATAATAGCGCTAGAGGAGAACAAACAAGATGTACTGACAGGGATGTAATGATCAAATTTTCCCTGTTCGCCAAATTCTCGAGCAACGTCATATCTATCGCCAGTCAAAAATTGCCCTATTTCTCGACTATGAAGGTGTGTTCGATTCATTGGACCGACTTATATTTTCAGAGTCGCCTAGACTAAGGGCTTGTACTGAACTAGTATGCGAGCATACTGTAGGCGCTTTATTCCCATACTTCCACTCATGTTAGGGTAGTTGCAGCACCAACCTCAGCGTACTTTTGGACTGCCCACTTACCGTTTTTGTTTAATTTTGTCGTAGGCGAAATAATCTAGCACTGTCTTCGGCGCTCACAAAATGTTGGCTTGGATCTCTTACCTGATGGAAGACCGACTGACAGATTATTTTGACAGCTGACAGTCTTCAAGCAGAACAGGCAACGTTGGACGCTATCTCGCGCTTCGCTAGACGGCGCTTTGAGAACTGGAAACACTTCTGCAGGACTGCTGTAGTTAGGTAGATTTTACGTTGGATAATTCATTCATCTAGGTTGACCGATTTGTTTACTTAGAAGGTTGCATCAACAGCGACAGTGGTGTGGGAAATGAAATGAAAGCTAATATATCTGTGACTGAAACAGTATCTGCTATTCGAGGACATCTCTGAAACGTACGTTTCGCGTATATACGGCGACTGTGGGGGGCTTTGCTAGTTTGCAGCTGCGAAACCTGACCGCACAAAGTGGAAGACAAACCGTTTTCGGGAATTTGATCATCGATGTGTGCGTTCGGTTCGAATCGGATGGCATCAGCAAGCAAGCACGCTTGAGGTTAGAGATCGGATAGTTGTTTGTGAGTGTCGGGCGAGTTCATTTGTTCAATCATGGTTGGGCTATGTATTAGGGAGGCTAACTAGTTCGCCACGTCGACGGGTGTTAGGTGAACTGCCTTGGCGTAAAAGTAAGAAGCCATTCACAAGAGTGTTACTGTAGGTTAGGTTTGTCTCTCGAACCGGGTCCTTCGCGATTCTCAGAGTCGGGGGCTGGAGACGTTAAGTGAGATTACGTGAATGTTCGTTGTTTGGCCAAATTGCTTCTGAGATAAGTGAGCTTAATGATACGAGGCAGTGAGTACCCTAAGGACGCTGTGCTACAATGACGACTCATCTTCATCTACAGTTTGGTTTGCTCGCAAGATGAAGGCACCTTGGTTTTGGGTGTTTGAGTTTGGACATCGACTTTTTATTAGCTATGGCCTTCTTTCTTTTTTATTAATGAGATGAATTTTTCCATGGTTGCATGGCAATTAGGCTTCAGCGCGAACCACTGATGCATTGTTATCCTTGTCGATGGTATATCGGCGTCCGCGTTTGTCACCCAACAAAAGCTGAGAGTTATTATCACTTAAATACTGATCGTGTCATTTTAGTCCTCTTTCACACGCCAGTCAACTTACTGAATGATGCTCGAACCAAAACTCCGTACCGCCGTATAAATTTGAGTCATTTCTTCTTAACCATTAGTCTATTACATATTCAAGCGCCGTTTGTTCGGACGTTATGTCCCACTCATCAGCTAGCCCCAGCATCGGGTTGCTGATCGCCGCCTTTCGGCCGATGAATGCGACGTAACGGATCAATTGATTGATCATCAATCCAGCACTTTCGTAATTTACCCGAACTAACTCTCTTCATTCTCTATGTACACGTCTCTTGTTGTGAGCAGTGTCTTTGAGTAATGTGTCTGAAATGGGCTAGGGTTTCTCTCTCAGTCAGCTGAATAGTTACGGTCTTACTGATAAGGATGTTGGTAGTCGATCATTGAAGACGTATGCATTTTCCGGTCGAGTGAGCCAGATGGCTCATATGTATCTGCGATTCCATAAATGCCGGAAGTCAGAGAATACACAGTGCGCTTCGGCTTTCATTTGATTTCGAAGGTTGTTCTCATTCTTCTCGTGTTTTCCTGGAGTTAGATCAAATACAGTTAAATGTTTGCTGTGCAATCTTCCACGAAGACGTTGAGCAAAGCCTAACGATAAACCAGCGATCCTGATTAATAAAAACACGATTGAATCACAATACCGCGGTACTATTGAACAAATTTTTCGAGTGAATAATTAGACAACCTCAACAGTTTCGGTCGACAGGTCGTTTTCGGAGAATGAGTTGCAGTTTGAGGCCGAACAGGATAAAGATGAACTATAATCGCATAATATGACGTTCATACCCAGTAGGCTCTTTTCGAGCGGTCAGCAGGTTTAAAAACAATGGGAACAAGCTGAGCTCCAAAAAAGATGATGCACTCGCCAGATTTTCACGATTTAATTTTGAAAATCTATACGTTTGTTACGGCTGGTGGACGGTGGAACGTAGAAAGTAGTTACATCGAGTGGATGTCAGTTGTGTTACGTTGATCTGACTGGGCCGATCGTGAAATGTTGGTGAACGCGCATCAGTAGAAGTCTAGTATTTCATCCGGTGTTGGTAACGTCACTGCATCGGCCTCAGCACAACGGCTTTTGTGTATGCATCTGGTTTTTGTTTATCGTTCACTCACTCTTAGTTCACAATAGTGATTAGAAAATCGCGGATGCAAGCAAATATCACCACATCTTAAGACGTTCAAGCATGGGTGGTCCGTCTGGTTGGTATATAGTACGGTCTGTGGTGGTATGCAACACAATTAATTAGCTCAAATGGAGACCAGCCCACCCCTCTATAGTGATCCCCATTTGATCGGGCGCCTTAGGTCGATCCGTGGCATGTCCATTGCATCGCCATTTTATACCTTCCTGATCATTATAACTTTGCCACTGCGACTACCAGCCATGTTCTGAGTTAGAGAATTTAGGTTAGTCATCAGTGGATTACACTGCAAATTGGCTGCACTTTGACTTAATTGCACACCATAATAGCAGTGACGGCAAGCACAACGCCATGTGTTACATTCAGTTAGAAGGCGGTTTTACTTCAGCTCGGTACAAGCAAAGAGTTTTCGGCAACGTTGTCGGACGACGTGAAAACAAACAAAGCTCAAGTTATGAACACTACTGCTCGTAAGACGGAAGTTGATCACCAATGGCGCTCGGGTATCCAAGATGGGTAACCGGTTCTTAGTTAAAGAAGATGTATCTGTCAGAACTTGAATAACAAACCACATATGGCTAATTTGCGAATTTCAGAAGCACGGATTTACAAGGCCCTGATTCAGTGCTTCAGGAGAAGTTCATCGGAATTTTACATAACTTAGGATGTAATATTTTAGAGAGCAATGGTTGACCTTCGAAAGTCGGAGAAGCCGTATTGACTAATATCTTTTCTTTAGATGAGGTACGGATTCGTTCCCAGCCTGTCGAAAGATTTCAATAGTTACAACCCAAGTTTGAGAGATAGCTGATGGATAAAATGTTTTTGTTCGGATGAAATTGCGCTATTTCTTTACATACGTCTCAAGGTATGCCTCATAGTAAAGAGAGAGTACTGCCAATAAAAGGCGCTTTACAACCGAACAACATAGGGAGTAAGAACTTGACAACTTTGGTCATTTCAACGTGCAAAATTCTGACATACTCTAAAATGAGTGCCCATTAACTCTACATTGAACTTATGAAACGAGCTCAAAGATACGTATACTAGAAACGATCTCGTCTTGTCTGAGGATACCGAGTAACAGGGCAGCGCTTGTTGGAAAGTTATCGATTTTCATTGACATCTGTGCAAGTCACACAGAACTGTCTGAGTTTTACAAAGCATGCCTTCCTGACACAAATATTGAGTCAGTTGTTCAACCTTTGCATTCAGGAGCTTTTCAAACAATTATACTGATATACGAAATATTTTCTACGATGGCATCGACTGGTGAGGTAGGTGAGCATATCTAGCTACGCACTGCACGGAGTAACTTAGGGCGTTCCTGTACGATGCTATCTGACGGCTTGAGACGAAGTTTCTTGTTCCGTCATCGAGTTGTGTTTCGAACGTTATGGGTTATAAGGGAAACGGAATGGAACAGTGCGAAACTAATCTCAATTGTACAGACATCTCAGGAAGAGATTTTCGGTTACGTAAACCTTTCAGCTTGAAAAGGAAAGGGTACACAAAGTTTGGTATGTTTCTACTGAAATTGTTAAAATTACACATTTTACGTAAGGTCATGGAGTACATTGACGGCCAGTAGGAGGATACAAGAAAGTACAAACAGATATCGACGGGAAAACGGATGGATACACCTTAAAACTCGCTCCAGAGCGTCGATTGTATAAGCTGAAGAATAATCCAAAGATAACTCTCCGAGTGACCAGCCATTTCTATAGTCTGCAAGTGGGTATACGCGAATTGCCAGAACAGTAACACGCCTGATCAGTAAGTAGTTAATAATATCATCAGTTTGCCGCTGAGCAAGTTTAACGAATTCTGTGAGTTCATCTCTACTAAGGAAGCTTAATTGTGGAATCATAGATTTAGGTGAACGAGGCAGTTTCTCTACGTCCTCTCGAGAAGATTGGACAAGCTGGATACCGCTCATAGATGAACGTGACTGAGCGTTTAGGTATATTTCGGTTGTGCCTAAGGTGAGTTCGATGGTGCAGTGTTATACACGGTTGCCTCATGAGAACGTGGACCAGAGTTTTAATCCCGTTAGTGGGAAGACTACGTACTGTTTCTGAGCCCCAATAAAACCGAAACTCAGGTCCTTTACTCCCTTTTCAGTGGGGTTGGCTCTAAAGTCTGAATGCAAAAGCCTCGACTAAACGTGGGAGTCGTTTAACTCATTTAAATATGTAATTATTATCAGTATAAAGACTGTAGGGGGATTACAATGAAAACTCGTAATTTATCTTTGTGGAATGATGCAAAAATTTGTAACTGTCCGTCGGACCTTCTCACAACTTCCAACATCTAAGGGCGATCAATATTCCAGACTCCGAGGCATAATCTTTCTAGTGATGTTTTATGGTTGGGTTCATTACTTACTGGGTTTAACGGTCCTATCATGATCGCTGACGTTTCATTCACGAGAACCTTTCGATGAGTCCTGTTCGAAAAGAAGTAGTAAATTCGAATGACTATCTTACTCGAGGTCATAGTGTAGTGGAGTTGAGCGATCGTAACATACTACTCATACAACTGCTATTCAGTAGAAGGATCGAAGCATATAGTTTGACATGCTACAAGCCGCAGGAAAAGTGCAGAAAGGAAAATCAGAGTGCAGTATCACCTATGGGAGTCCCTGCTACTTAATGAAACTGAGCATTGACGTCTGCGGCAGCCGAGACGGTCTGAGACTGAATACCGCGTGCAAATGAGTGGTTTTGTTTCAATGCTTAACCCCTGTATTGCTTGGTCGAATAAATAACCCTTGTGCCATCCGCGTTCTTGGATCACAACAATAGGATGATACAGGGGGGAGATCTTTGCTTGTGCGTTCCGATCTCCGTTGGTGAGTGGAAAACTGTCGGAGAATTTATAGTTAGAGAGAAAAAACTGAATGGAATTAAATTAAAGATAAATTCAATGAAGCTGCAGGCCGCAATCACTTTGGCAACAAGCACTGAAGCAACATTCAGTCAGACATGAGTAGTTGATGACCTGTGAAACTGAAGTAGTTTAACGGCTAGGAAATTTGTAAAGTCGGTTGTACCTCACGTACGTGCTGATCGAGTAATATTTTAAAACTTTCAACCGTGTTCGCAGAGTCGATCAGTGCGTTCCGATGTGAACAACTTCCAATTGAAATCGTTCTGTCTACGGAGTAACCCGCCTGTTCCATTATTCGATTTCAGCGAGTGACCTCTTAAACATTCATCCTTATTAAGTGGTTGGAGATGTGTCAGTCGACGATCCGGTGTGTGGAGTATTTTGTAGGTAGGAATTCGAGTCCGCGAGGCGCTGTGGATGGTGCTAGGTAAGTTTAGATGTCCGGGTAAGTTCGTCAATTTGATTAGATTGTTGCATGAGGGCGAAGGTGCAGTCGTGTGGATCTACCTCTGATGATTTTGACATTGTCACTGGCATGAAGCAGGGTTGTATCTAGACCCCATCCCTATTTAGTTTATATTTCACTGCCATGGTAACAGTTGATATTCACGATTCTGGGAAGGATGGCGCGCCTACTGAATATTCGACGTTTCGGCGCCCTAACCTGGTTACATACCTCAGCGGTGCGCATGCTTCTGTTCGCAGATGAGTGTGCGCTGTTCGCACACAGCGAGGACGAACTGCAGCGACTGGCCACGGCTTCCGCGACCGCGGCATCCAAGTTTGGACTGGATATTCACACAGGTAAGACATTTTCTTTCTTTCAGCCTTCTCCGGGCGGAGGTGCTGTCTGTGCATCTTCACCTCAAATCCGTGTTAACGGGGATGTTGTCAGTAGCCGCACAGATTTCTGCTACTTGGGTAGCAATCTGTCCGTGGACCGCAAGTTGAGAGCTCGTGTGGCAAAGGATAGTACTGCTTTCGGAGGTCTTGAAAGATGTGTTTGAAAGAACCGCAGACTGAAGCCGAGCACTAAGCTATTCGTCCACCGCCCAATAATGCTGTCTCTACTGCTGTATGGCAGTGAAACGTGGACATTGTATCAGCGGAACGTGTGCTATTTGAGTCACTTTCATTTGCAATGTCTAAGACGCATCTTGGGTATTCGGTGGTCGGACATGGTTCCGAACACTGAGGTACTGTGGCGAGCGGACATGAACGGGATGGAAGCCTTGCTGATGTTGAATCAGTTTCGTTGGCTGGGTCACGTCCGTCGGATGGGCGATGACCGTATTCCGAAGCAGATGATGTCTGGACAACTGAGATCAGGTAAGCTAAATTCTGGTGGTCAGAAGCTGAGATACCATGATGCTGTGCAGGTAAGTCATGCACGTTGTAAAATTGATTTTAGATGTTGGGAAGACTTAGCGTTGAACCGGACAGCCTGGAGGAATACGATTCGGACGGGCGTCCGCGAGTTCAACGAGCAGTTATTGTGCGGCCGTGATCGAAAGCGCGTGGTACGCAAAGGAACCAGCTGTGCCATAAATCGTGGTGATATGACTATATGGCGTTGCGATGCGTGCGGCCGCGAGTGCCCTGGCCGCCTGGGATTAGTCGGTCACCAGCGTACTCATAGTGCACCGTCGGCGAAGAGACAACGAGTACGTTAGGCTCAGGTAGGTCATATCAGAATATCCATTCTATTTTTGTTGATGCTTGCATCGACCAAGACTATGGTCGTTGAGCAACTAATCCGCCCCTCTTTTCAGAAACTTGGGTGTCTGTGATCTTCTACTTATTCTTTTCTTGAGCTTTTTTGGTGTATTGAATGATGAATCGTATGTCTGATCTTTTCGTAGTTCAACTTTGTGCTTTGTTTTTCAACTTTATCCTCTCCGGAATTCACTAACATGCACTCGTATACTGAAATGCTTCTTGTATTACATTTCATACATCTTTCTTCCTAGTATGGATCTTGTCATTGCAGTCTCGTTCACTATTTATTTTCCGAGAGATAAGGGTTTCTTTTTCGTGCTAGCAATTCAATCGGCTAACTAGCATTGGCCAGCTGGAGACAAAGGCCTCACTCACACACCTACTGGTCTTATTCCTTCGGGTTTACACCGGATACGTGGTGTGTGAGTGGGACGGCAAGTGGTGCAGAGCAAACCACTTGGGGGTGATGGTTCGAAGCGCAGGCGTCCTTCGGCTTCGGTCACTGTGAAAGGCTAACCCGTTTCGGATGCTGCCAACAAGGTAGGAATTAGGTAACTCCTGATAGGTCTGTAATTAACTGGGAATTGACTTAATTCTGCCAGTCTTTACGACTAGAGGTTCTTCTTGAGCCCAATCTTTTTTCTAATCACTCGTCTTTGTACACTTTCAATAAGTGCCAAGTCTTTCTTTAGATGAGGACGACATACCTGTATGTCCGTTTCTAGGTGTGAGCTGATTATGGAGGCGAACTTAGTGGGAAACCTTTTAGCGTGGAAGGTTCCACAACTCCTTCCTAGAAGGTTCATGGCCACTTGTGCATTGTTAGCCATGGAAGCCCAATTTGTAGACATTTAAGCTGTCTGCCATTACGATCGCTAGGTCTCGGTCGCGTATTGTCCCGAACAGATTTGTGTCCCACGGTAACAGTCAGTACAATTTTGATGAAAAATGTGCATGACTACACTTGTTAACATTGAACTGCAAGTTATATTCTATGGACCACTGATTTGGCAGTTTAAATCGTCTTGCAAGGTCACCATGTCTTTGGGGTGCTCTAGAACTTGCCAGAGCTTTGTGTAATTGATGTGGAGCAACATCGGTGACGACAGTACTGAGTGGTGTAGGAACGAAAAGAATGAATAACGGGTCCTAAGATTAATTCCTGCGGAACGCCGCTGTTGCCTGGGAACCACTTTAATATCTGTCCATTCACTTTGAATTTGAACGTACGTTCAATCAGGTAATCCTCTAGCCAGGTGAATAAACGTTCATTAAGTTCGTAACTATTCAGTTTCTCTAGCAAGCGGAAATGATAAATTTGGTCAAAGTCTTTGGAAAAGTCAGAATAAACCATATCTGTTTGCAATCTTACGTCTGCAGACTTCGTCCAAATATCAGGAGCAATCAGTGGATTCGTGACGCATGACTATCTTCTGCGAAAGCCATGTTGCCCCTTTGTGATGATTTGGAGGTTCTCAACTTTAGCCCTTAGAGAGTCATTTAATAAACCCCCCATTAATTTAGAGACCACTGAAAGCAACGCTATTGATCGAGAGTTTGCTAGATCGTTTCTGCACCGATCTTCGGAGATAGATATGATTGTAAACTATTTCCGGGCTTTCAGTAGACGGCCGGCTGGCAGGGAGCGATTGGAAAGTGCTGTAAACGGTTTTGCTAATTCAATGGCGCAGATTTTCAGAACTACAAGGTATCAGATCCGGTTCGGATTCTTTGTAGGTTATTAGGTTCTTTAACTTGACTGTAACTTGTGACACTAAAATTTGGGTGTACTTCAGTCAAGTTGCCGCCTATGGCCTCAAAAGTCGTTCGTGATCTGCAGCTCTACACGCTCACGTACTCTTCACCCAGAGTGCTTTGGCTGCCTCTGTAGCTGTTTTGGTGGGTCCACCGGAGGTTTACAGTCGCAACGAACCAACCTTACTTCATGTGTGTATTACGACTTTGCCGTAGAAAAACGTAGGATTCGGCTTTTGGGCGAGACCGCGTTGATAACAGAGTCGCTCTGCTTTGATAACAGTCGTTGTTCGATTGGGCCAGATGAACCGTTCAACAAACGCAAGTTCAACTTATTCTCATTGATGCCTCTTCCAAGCTGACAGTTTGAGCGTAATCAAACGGTTGGTTCTAATCTACAGGTGTCTAGGCTTTCTATTAAGCCATGGACACCTTACTGGAACATTGTTGTTAACGACCTCGGAGATTTCCTTAACGATGAGCTGCAGACGATAATCCAGGCTGAGTGTAATGAACCATTCAACCTTGCATCAGCATTAATGCGTACTCGCCTTTGTGAAAGAAGTACTTTGGTTTTTGCGTGTTATTGACTACTTCTTGTTTGTCTTGACCGAACCATCACACGTACGCTGGTCGGCATATTCGTTTGTTCATTTCTCGATACAGAGAAGTGAACTTCACAAAGGAAACGGTAGATATTTTTGAGTATGCTCTTACTGTGCTGTGATTCACATGGTTTCATTAAGATGTTGACGTGGCGTACGCCTACCAGTGAACAAAAAATTACTGGACAGGAGCAGTTATCATGGATGATTGCTGAGGACCTAACATGAAAGGAGCAAAGCACTCATTCGCAACTTGTTGTAGTTCAGAAAATAACAGTAACCATGTATTTACTCAATCAAAATTGCTGAAGCAATGCTTCGCCAGTATCATGGCCTAGCTCTGTACCGATTGGTTATATGGCCTGTGCCGGATACTACTCATCTGTTCGATAGCAATTTCACCCAGTTCGGAGTGAGTCCATCAAGATCGGCAGACGCCAAAACTTTGCAACCGTTAATACGATAAGCCAGGTGTGCTACCTTATTACGCCTTATCTGGCCCGGAGGCGGCGAAGGCTCTGTTGTTAGTTCCTAGCGGTCTCGAAGGTTCGGCCACACGATTCTCAATGAGTGCCACACCTACGTGCACTGATGATACTGGAATGGCGTCAATTTTGATAGCTGATTAAGATGATTTTCGGATGAACCAAGTTTTTTGAACTGGACATTGAGCCTTGACACAGCTGATTGACAGTAGGATAGGCTGCATTACAGAGTTGCAAGTTAAATGATGCTCATGAGCGAGTAGGTTTTACTAAGTACCACGATTATCCATTGTTTAAACTTCATTAGTATAGACATTCCAGTTTGTTACAAAGCTGTCAGGCACGTTTGGTCTGAATCTGATAGCCACATTTGACTGATTCAAACTGCACATTGCAAAGAGAAAAAGCCTGTCCCATCAGCTACGAGTAAGTCAGTATAAGATCAACCTATCGAAAGTCCCAATCATATAATTACGGACGAATAAGAAAATTCTCATTGGTTTGCCTTGCAGGAATGCTAACAATTTTCTGTTGGGAAATTTGTGCAATAGCTCGCTGTAAGTACCGTCTTGAACTGAGTACTGTGCAACTTTGGATTTCATCCCCAAGGTTTCATCACGATAAGACTTGAACTAAATGAATACTGTGAGGAACCTGCTGATAACTGTGGTCTCTTAGGGCGCTCAAGAAGCAATCGAATTGATGTAATGACACTTTTGGATAAGACAACGTTTGAACTTCAAGGTAGAGTAAAATGTAAAATTGAATTTGCTTAAGTTTGATTTAGTCGATTGAACCTGAAGGTTATCTGATGATTTAGAAGGCACAATACAGCATTATTCGGGTGGTGTGCTTTATAGGACCGCAAACTCTTCAACATTATCCTATGCAGTGCTTAAAATCAGCAACTCCTGAGATATTCAGTCTCATTTAATTCCAACAGAATGAAGCCTCGGAACAATTTTCGGGAACTGCTTGGCCATGAGTAGACGAAAATTTATCCAGCAGAAGGATTGAAATATGCTGATAGATAGCGCGGTCTGCCTAACCCCCTACTCTAAAGCACTTAAACTTCTGTATCTACACAGCATTGCGTCCGAATCTTCTTCAATCAAACTTTCTTAATTATGATTTGCATAAATGATGTTTCTCCAACCATCAACGTCGCCATTACGTGACGACACGCGGCATTCAATGAGGAAAACAATATCAATGTGAGTCGAAGGTGCAGGTCATTTAATGGTCTATCTTTTCCTATCATGCGATTTGTCCATTGCTTTTATAGGTGATTTTGTTGATCCCACGACAACCCATCTTGAACACGGGCTTCCTGTGGACAGTTTCTCTCCTGGACGACTCATGCTTCTGTAACTTATGGACTCCACCAACTTCGTCAGCCTCGAGATTGTTGTTAGCGTTAGCGGTAACTCTGTTAGTTTGTGCCGTGATTCTTTTTCACGTCAAACTCAAAGGCTATAAAGGCTTGAAGTTTCGACTAACATCAGGTTGTTTTAAGCTCGTCAATTCTTTAAGTGCCAGTTGACATGAGTATAGTGTTGCCGGCAGTGTCTGAGTAGTTGCATTGTTTACGAACCCCCATTTTGATTCTTGCGTTACGTTTGGTTTCCTAAAACCAGGACGCTGATTTTTATACGTCTTTTCTCGCTAGTCACACTCGTGCATCTGAAAAAAATCAGCTGATGTTCTGTAAGTACGAATTATAGTATGAATTACAAATTCACATCGTGTTGGCATCTGGCCGGACTTATTTCAGTAACCTGGTTTATCCGACGACTGTTGTAAACAAACATCACAATTAGCTGTTTTTTACAGTGCAATTAACCGTTACAGTTTTCGGACATTATACAACTGAACTAGAACGAGTAGACGATGCTTGTAGCTGTCACTAGATACCTACCATGCACTGCCGATTTTTTCGCCGCTGTCCCATCCGTGATCTCAATAATCTGACATGCCTGCCTCATCGGCTGGTGAGTGCTGCTTGTCTCTCCATGTGTTCAGGTGGGTCAACTCTTGACGTTCCTTCGATAACTCATTTGAAACATGATTTTGGGCAACACGACTTCATTCATCCGGGACGCAGTTGGCCGTAGCAGTTTGTGATCACAGGTTATTCAAACCGAACGAATGGACTGTCTGTGGGGACAGGTTTGCGTGTCTGAACTGCTGGCTAGAAGTGTCGGTTTTTCTCTATCTCTTTGCCGTACTGGTTACTGTATGCTGGTGCACCCAATACAGTTTACTGAATATATTTTGCTGTTCAACAACTAACAAGGAAATGCACGTGTGTCATGAGTTCGGAGTGGCAGTTTGTACTTCACAAGCAGAGTATAAATTAATAGTTAGCAAACTATGAACGATTTAGATCTATTGAACGTTTTTAAGTAAGCGCGTTTTTCAGTTGGTAATCGTCTCCTTCTGTGAATGAATCGCCTTTATAGAAGAGATCAACGAAGATATGTTTCTTGTGCACTATTGCTTTATGACTATTTCCGGACTTGGACTTGGAGACTGTTAACACTAACTCTATCCGGATGACCATTTTTCCTAAGTCCGTTGGCCAGATGTTTCAACGTGTCCTCAGTACCACGTTTTTGACAGCTTTTTCTTGCTCTCCCGTTGAAGAGGTGAACAGGGTTATCTTTCTGTCTGAACGGTGCAAAGTTACATGAGTTAACGAAAATCTATGAATACAATTGTTCACTGAGGGTAATCTGCAATGTGTGTGACTCACCATCAAATACTGTTGCAAGATAGGTATCTAGGAGTCTGGGGCCAGTTCGCCAACGAATTTTCGGTGCATCACATTCGTGCTTGTCGGGGCTGTAGAGAGCACAAATGTCACAAAAATGCATAGGTTTACTAGATATAACTTCAATGTTTTCAAACGTCATTCTTATTATACCCATCACCTGCATTTGCGAGTTAAATGAGAGTTCAGACATTATTGTTTGTACCCCAACAAAGCTCTGTAAGAGTTGTCAATGCACTGTACGTGCAGTTCAATTTCGATAGTGAGTGTTATCTGCAGACCGACGGTGAGAGAATGAGTTCTCACTGAGCACATTGCTTTTTATCGGAAAATCCGGAGTTAAACGACTCGGACAATCGTTGAGAAGCGTGCAGTTGATCATCTTTTAGATATCCACAAGTTTCAGCTTCTTCCATCAAACACACATACATTCAAATCACATCCGAGATGCAGAATTGAACAAAGCTATCTACCTTCCTGCCTGGAATCTAGTCTGAATACCAGCTGAAGATCCCTATATCCCGCAAGTGAATTCGGAGTGGAAAATGCACTAATTTTTATGTTTTTTCTCCTAGAGGAAAATAGAGTTCAGTTTCGACCGGAATTCGGTTTGTTACCCAGGTAACAGAGCATGAATAGTATGCTCAGGCGGTTTGTTGATTGCGAACTAATATGTATACTCATGTTACGTAGTAAAGGCAACTGTCTAGATGGAATTCCTTCAGAAGGGTATGCCAACTTACTTGGTGGAATGGCAAAAGGCGACAATGGGAAAAAGATATACTTCATCCTTCTCTTCTACAAAAAACATCTAGTCACAGACCTGCCTAGTCGCAACCACTAGAACGCTAGTTGCAAAACAAGTTCAGCAGCCAAGCTTTGTTCATTTTTTATCATCTGTTCACTTACACATTCCCATCCGAACACGTCTGCCTGTTCACACAGTTGTCTGCAGTTGTGGAGCAGAATACATAGGGTGCAGGAGTGTACAATATGATAAAAGGTCATCATTCTTCCCAATTAAGAACTGGAGTAAGGATATCTATGACAGTCTCAGTTGTCGCTTGCTAGATAAACACCGATCACACAGCCAGTCAAACTAAGTTGAACATGATCATCCACAGTGATTGGGTCAACCAGTTAGGGACAGTCTTACCACGGCAGTAGGCAGTGCGACCCGACTGCTTGACCAATACTGAACCTTCTTACTCATAGTTTCCCGTGAGTACGGATTAATTCACCTTGGTCCCCAACTGACCAGCTATCAATGACATACGTGCTTTGTTTTCTATCGAATTATAAACGTTTCTGTTATTTGATTTTTTCTTGTTTCTAGCTGATGTAGTATATCACCTATTGACTGCTGAAAACATCAAAGTAAATTGCTCGAATGAACTGTTCATTCAGCCAAAACTTTTTACACGCACAATTAATCATCAACCGAACTCACCCAGCGAAAAATAGTTACCAGAGCACTCAAAGTTATGATTGTGTGTAATCACACTTGCGTAATCAGTTATTGTCATAGTTCATGTTTCCCGCCGATATACTGAAGGGTTACTTGTGAGAATGTAACACTCTGAGGTGCGCTCGTTTTTTTATACTAGTTTCGTGGGTAAATGGAAGATAGTGCTGCGAAAGATTTACTAGGATCTGGATGATGTTGACTTTCAGGTACATTTACACGAGGCACTTCTAAACGTAGATTTCTCTCCCGATAAGTACACAGAAACGAACAGGAAGTGTACGAAATTCGATTTGCAAGTCACCAAATGGTGCTCTGTCTTGTGTACTTTTGTATACAGTATCAGCAGGATAGTGTAAAAAAAATGTCCTAGTTCGTGTATATGTTTCTGTGATATTTTATTGGATTTCATAGCTTTCGGCAACTACTAGTATCACACGAGCTTGTTATTTCGAAGCTGTGTCATTGTTTTTTCCCCTGGGTTGGTCTAAAATTCTTTTCACCATTATCCTACTTTTTAAATTGTGAGTAATATTAGTATTAAGCATGTTGATTAGTTTGAATTAAGGGCGTTCAGACAAGAATCGCAGGGAACAACGGTTCAGCTTCATTCATCTTGGAGATGTGTTCTGCGGGAAGGATTGAAGCTTTTAGATCGTCTGTGCGATAGAAAAACTTTGTGTTTAAGCATGTAAATTGTGTCCTATAAATAAATATGTTATATATGTATATATATCGTTTATTTTAAAGAGCAATTATATATATATCTCCGTTCAAAGGGAGAACAAACGGTGACACCAAAATTAAGCAACAGAGATATAAAAAAAGTTGAATGCGAAAACAAGCTGTCTGTCAAATGTGAGACGTTGCATGATTAGCGACATTCAACAATTGACAATTCCTCTCACAAGAATAGCAAGCGTTAATGGGCCAGTCATCAAATGAAAAGTTATATGTGACGTTATCTAGTACTGAAGATGCAATACGATATCGTCTCCGTAGACCACATTATTGTTCAGTCCTCCTAGCACCTTCGACATTAGTCATCTGAACGTGAAAGGGGCGCCTGACAGTCCGAACGGCATACGTTTGAAACGGTATTGCTTTTCTCCCCCAGTGAACGCCGTTTCATCTCGGTCTGATTGCTTGATTAGAACTTGCCAATATCCAGATTGCAGGTCTAGCACTGTAAATATCCTGGCGTTTTGTAGATTGTCGAAAATTTCTGCCACGGCTGGGACTGCTTCCGTTTTAATGACTGTAAAATTGTTGAGTCTTCTGAATTCGACACAAAATCGAAATTTACCATTGGGCTTGCTCATTAACAGAACAGGAGAACTGAATGGGCTATCAGATCCCTCAATGATTTCCTCCTTCAGCATGTCTTCCACTTGTCGCTCAAGTTCCGGCTGCAGGTGAACCGAAGTTCTACTGGACCCGGATGATCGAAATCGGTCTGGCTTGGTGGAGATTTCATGTTCAGTCCAGTCACAGTAGCCATATGGGTCTTGATCCGTGGTGAACAGCTTTCGGAATTTGCATATCACTTCATTCAGCAACCGATTGTCACAGACTGGTATTGCTCCGGGTGCGTTCGCTTCAAGTTGTCCAAGCTGAGGCTTGTGTTTTCTCGCTAATGGAACCACTCCATATTTCGTTACGAGTCTATCATGCTTCAAATCAATCACAGCCTAAGCGCGGTCAAGAAAATTCGTTCTCACTATAGTCTGACGTGCATCGTGGGAAATCGCGAAGAGTTACTTGACTGCGTGATCATCGATTCCGACATCATACTCCGCAACGCCCG
>JTDE01005355.1:19442-38217 GCA_014338405.1 Paragonimus skrjabini miyazakii
CAAATGTGACAAGGCTCTTGGCAACGCTGCCCGCAGTGACACAGCATACACAAGAGCGCCCTTGAACTGCCGCATAGCCTCCTGGCGGTGGGTGGGGCTGCCGAACCTGGCGATCAGCGCCTCCTTCACGACGGCCCACTTCAGCTTCGCGTGGCCGCTTCGCGCCGCCTCCAGCACCGCCCTCGCTCTGCACTTGAGCAGCATCCGCAGGGCTGCCAGCTTCCCCCAGTCGGTCTTGACTCCGACTGTTTCCGCCACGTCTTCGAAGTCCTCCAGGAAGCTCCGTTCGTCCCCATCCTCGAGCGGCTGCGGCCACGGGATCTTCATCCTCCTATCCCGGTCACGGCACCAATGGTTATGATCCAAGGACGTGGATGACACAAAGATTATTTATACGAGAAAGCAATACATGGGTTAAGCACTTGAACAGGACCACAAAGAAAAACAACTCATTTGCATACAATACTCGACCCAGACCATCTCAGATGCCATAGACGCCAGAAGTAACAAGGATCATTTTGGGCGATGCTGCACTCCGATATTTCTTCTTGTATTTTTCCTACGGCTACTTTGATGTCAAAATATATGTTCTGGTCCTACTACTGAATAGTATTCGTGTAGTGATCCGAGAACGCGGATGGCGCAAGGGTTATTTGTTCGACCAAGCAATACAGGGGTTAAGCATTGAAACAAAACCTGAAACAAAACCACTCATTTGCACGCGGTATTCGGCCTCAAACCGTCTCGGCTGCCGCAGACGTTAATGCTCAGTTCCATTAGGTAGCAGGGGCTCCTATGGGTGATACTGTACTCTTATTTTCCTTCCTGCACTTTCTCTGCGGCTTGTACGATGTCAAAATATATGCTCCGGTCCGACTACTGAATAGCAGTTGTATGAGTAGTATGTTACGGTCGCTCAACTCCACTGCATTCGTGCGAGTAGTATACAATGATCTTTCATCCTCACTACACTAGCGTCTACCAGTGTCCGTCCTCTTACTATTATGTTCAAATCTAGGAACGGAATTAACTGTTCCAAATGAGAACGGGTTCAATTCCAACTTCTTCCAGGGGTTTATAGAACAGAACTTTGTTTGATGTTCTAAAACCATCACAGGTTATAACCGTGTTTTTTTGTACATTTTTTGTTCAGAAAAGTTAAAACTTTATAAACCCAGTTACAAATGCATCTGACGTGGAAAGTGGTCAAAGGTAGGCAAATTGAAAATGGCAGAATACAATGACTGTGATAAAATATGAAAGATTTTTAACTTGAAATTAACCAAATTCAAGACTAATCATCGATAACGTAATGCTATGTACATTATTCGAGGCCATGCCATTAAACATTGATTTCTGAAATACTTCCAAATTGGCAAGTATGCAAACAGGTAGGTTAGTTTTCAAGGTTTCTTACATGGGTAGTGAAGTACTACCTTCAGTCTGCCAGCAATCAGGAACCTTACCTCTATCAACTCTGTGAAGGTATCTCTGGGGACCATAACACATTATTCAACATTCATTTATGATAATGAGTTTGACACGCTTGTTTTGTTCTGCTTCTTCTGTGCAGTCATTTACACATTATTGTTCCCTCATTATGAAAGGCTGTGTCTAACCTTGAGGACATGTTGACACTGTCGGCAAGTAAAATTACAAACCATTTGGTTATAAACTACTTTTATCATTGAACACGTTCGTTTGGGATTGGTTGTTACGAGAACAGCCCACCGTGTTTTTGTGTTGTTGTCCTGTTACATCAAGTTGATACACCTTTGTGATCCAATGTTGTATAGACAACTGGTTGAGTGCTCATGTGCGGTTGAATGCAGTCAGTGTGAATATGAACATACAGTAGAGATCATGTGATGATTGACGTATAGACAGACAACGCTACGCGCACTTGATCAACACAGATATCCGTTGACCGTTTACTTAAATCAGTTTGAATATATAGCTTTGATAGGAAAAACTCAAATGGTTGTTTTGACGTTCATCGGATGAAACGGATTCAGACTATGGGAAAACAGTTAATCGAACGAGCTCGTTTCATGACTCATCACAGGCGTGTGACTACACAAACTGAACAGCTGTGAATGCGATAGCATTTTTGAATCGAGGATTAAAGAAGACAACAAAACAAGTAGCTTTCGTCTTCCCGCTTCTCCCATCAACCTAGGTTGATTCCGTGACTAAGCCTGTTGTCAGCTTTGGTCAATTAGTTCAACAACTGGATGAATGATGGGTGGTGTGACCGACGCATGAAAAGTCAAGATCAACGAAGATGACAAAATATACCAGATTTTCCGAAGCTCAATTATGTTACGAATAAAAAAGTCTAAGCTTAAACCAATAATAGATGAAATTGTTTTGATCTTAGGATGTGTTAAGCAGCTATTGATCTTTCCCATGTCACAGTTCATCAGTTCAGCAACTCGTCTATATCTATTCATTCACTGACAGGTTAAAACTATCCGAGTTTTGAAACGAATCGGACACATGGTTTTTTTTGCTTTCCGCGTGAGCCAGTGGGAACCTTAGAACTGTACCGACTAGAAGAGGTTTACATTGATTGCATACATTCGATTCTGTGTCAGACGGCACTGACTCGATCATAGAGCAAATGAGGAGAAATGATGAGAGAGATGAGAGTGTGAAACGTGATGAGACTAGGTGAGAATCTGAACACAGAAATGGAAGTGTTACATGGATATGGACACTTAAGCAGCCTTTTATATGAAGTTAATATCACTCACAACTGATCGCAACTGTCACATCCCCCGTAGACTTTCCAGTCGGTTCCTTTCAAAAAGAGGCACTAGACTTGAGTTTCGCCTTTGTTATAAAACCATCAGTAATGCATATTCTTTCCACGACCGAGACTATAACTTTTTCCATTTAAGATGAATCAAGTAAATTTGTCTAGGCAAGTTAACATAATTTACTCTCTGCATCTGACGGAAACTCGTCCTCTCACTGTATAGAAACCAGCTGTTCCCTATGTTTTTCAGCCTACTCATGTACATATTCGCCCTGCGACCGTGTTCGCTGTTGAAATCTAGTTAACCCAACTGGGACATCCTAAAATGACACTGAGATATCTGAAGCTCGCCACGCTTTCGTGAAACAACGGTGTCATTGATCTCACATTAGGTAAGACTGGATCATCGCATGTGAATGTTTATCCACAATTGCTACCAATCATGAATGATATCCAGTTTACATATAAAAACCTAAGTCTTCTGCTACTTACCAGTAATTTACGCAGCTATCAAATTTTAACACCAGCGTTGAATATCGTGTCATATCATATTTTTCATATTAGCATCAAATTGATTTGATGTATCAGGCGGAAAGTTGGTTCACGTATCCTGTGATATTTCGAATTCCTAGAATCCATCAAAGAAAAGTAACTTAACTTCGGGGCTAATAGCTACGCAGTTACGTTAACATTTATCAAGTGAATAACAAGCCAACCAAAACAGGTTCTTGATTGATTTACGAAGTGATGAAAGGCAAATCAATGTTCCTTAATATTCATAACATACAACTGTTGTAATCTAAGAATGTGGATGGGACAAGATTATTTATTCGAGAAAGCAACACATAGGTTAAACACTTGAACAGGACCACAAAGAAAAACAACTCATTTGCATACAATACTCGACCCAGACTGTCTCGGTAGCCATAGACGCAAGAAGTAACAAGTATCATTTTGGGCGATGCTGCACTTCGATATTTCTTCCTGTATTTTTCCTACGGCTACTTTGATGCTAAATATATGTTCTGGTCATACTACTGAATAGTAGCCTTGTGAGCTGTATATTACGATCGTTCATTCTCACTACACTACCTTTCACAACCAGAAATAAGAGAGTTAATTGATAACTTCTCGAGATTTATTTCACCATTCTTTTCAACTGGTGCTCACAATGGTGTCC
The DNA here is from genome assembly GCA_014338405.1 of Paragonimus skrjabini miyazakii. Classification (NCBI taxonomy): domain Eukaryota; kingdom Metazoa; phylum Platyhelminthes; class Trematoda; order Plagiorchiida; family Troglotrematidae; genus Paragonimus; species Paragonimus skrjabini miyazakii. The sequence goes on from JTDE01005355.1 coordinate 23,384, forward strand.
GTTCACTGAGTATGCCGGAGTGACACAATAATAAAACCTTCCCACTAAGCTGTTATAGAGGTCAACTTTCATAACATGGTTTTCTCGTTCAGTCGTTAAAAATACAGTTGTTCTTGTTTCATCCTTCTCAATATTTCAATATGACCTTACCGGATAGATACCTCTGTTGAAAAGAACATTCCTGCCATGGTAAGAGTTAACGAAGAAAACTATTTAGAGCTTGTGGATTTTCAATTGGCTACATATGAACATGAAACACCTGAGCAAAATGAGCTCATCAAATTGTTTGAATTGAAATGTATTAAACCGACAATACAATGCGTATGACAATATACCCCAAGAATAAGTGAACCGGTCAGTATATATGTTTAATCAACTTGTTTAGTTCCAGAATCAAGTAGGTCTTGATATCATTGTCTCATATAGCAAATAAACATCTACTCCGGATATCGTAAGTTTGTAGTTGATACTGCTCTTGAACCGCTTCAAAGATATCGGCCGATGCAATTTTTTTTTATCATGACTTATCACAAGTAAGTTGTTTAGTGAATTTGGTAGGTTAAGAACAAGTGAAAAAACATCTAGACTGTAACAGGATTTGAACCGATGCTGTTTGTATACGTGTGTTTATGAGATCGTTATTGACATTTTCATGGATATCCCGCCTGATATTACCCCGGCCACTTCCATCTGGTTCATTCCGTATGGCGTTGTGATGTTTAGTAAGCTGTGTGGTTAAGTTTTCCAAACCGACGAAAGGTTAGCACCATCACTGTGATTCGCACAGGTAGGGTGTGTTGATCGGGATGGATTCCACCTGCATTCGTTCGGTGTAAGATCTAAAACTTTGTTATAGAATCCGGAATTTGAAACAGTTGATTTTCAGACCTTCAACTAACGCAGATAATGTTATAGCCAAATCGCGTTCCACTTTTTCAAAACGGTAATGTATCTGTTGGCGGAAAACGTGTCTTTTATGTTCCGCGATTCAAATTTTCAATTGTTTGAATGTCTGATTCTTTTGGCTTCATCAGATGGCTTTTAAGGGTGTTATCAAGGTGAAAAAATGTACCGATCTTGCAGTCGGTTAAGCTTTATTGGATTGCTTCTGATGTACCCACCCGTTCTATTGGAAGCGATTGACGTAGTCTTACTTCCCTTGTTCGATCGCATCACAGTTGTGGTTGTCTGTTTATCGACGAACAGTTCTGAAAACTTGTAACATTGCAACCAACCTAACAAGTTCCCGTTCGTACCTGGACTTGTTGGTACACATCGTTCACCCTGTTGGTTATTGATGGAAAATCGTATGCTTGACACATTGCAGATGTGACGAATCAAAATTCAAGTATCGTTCGGAGTTAGCTGATTATCGGGAAATGCTAATATCGAACATTCTTTGTTCGTTTCAGGTCATCTGACAGTCTAGGGAGTTTTGTGCTAGTTCTCTGATTCTGCTATGAACTTGATATTGCTGGTTTAGAGTTTACATGAATTTTCCTTTTTGTTTGTCGACTTTATTGTCAGGAATGTGTCGTCTACATACTTTAACCATATTCGTGGGGAATTAGCAATATTGGACATCGCTTGTTTTTCGATGTGATGTAGGAAATGGTGAGACGGGCGAACCCATTGCCTCACCGTCTATTTGGCGATACAAAACATTCTTGAACGTTGTGTTCGGGCATAACACAACGCCAAGAATGACTTCGGAAGGAGTTAAAGTTGTTTTACTTCTTAGGCTACAACCTCCGTAGTCCTGCCCTCGACGTCAGTGTTGTATTTCTGTTGTATTCCTGTACTATCAACATTAAGCCTTATAGGCCATAACAACGGTAGGAAGAACACGTGATTCAGTAGAAGTACAAACGGTATTGTCGTATTTGCCAACGGTAGCTTCATTCTTATGTGCGTGCACGATTGAGCCGTTGGAAGTGGAAAGCGCGATCAATCAGAATGCAGCCTGAGTCACAGCAGGGGTGTAGAGCACGCAGGTGGCCTTGGCGAGTATACGGCAACTACCATCTGAAAAGAGAAATGTTAAGTTATCATATATAGGAACATTGGTGTTTGATGATGCGACGTTGAAGCTAACGGCAATCTCTTCTTCTTTTAATGAACGCAAGGTTTTCACAAACGCGAAAGAATCATCCGTATGACTCACCACCATGTGTTGTAGGGCTTCAGAATTGTGGTAGGATATTTGGCGGGCTTGTAATTTGTGCAAGTGGTGTATTCCACAATAGGTCTGATGGGTATACCAATTTTATGTATTTTTGGTAAAGCGTAAAGTCGCCCAGGACTGTTTTTCTCTGGAACTAATGTAAACCGCAAGGAGTAACCAATTTTGGTTGCAGATATCTGTTCATCTGTAACTTGATTTTGTTTAAGACTGGAGTTTGTTTCTCCCTTAAAATCTTTCCGTAAGGTCCAAATTCTAGGTGTTCGAGTACTTCATTTTCATGGTCTATGCGGTTCATATCAACTGCAACGTTTCTATTATCCACTTTCGTTATGTGGATAGAAGGATCTTGTTTCAGCGTACTTAACGTATACGCATACATAGAGAAAAGCGTCTGGACTAAATGATTAGCTGAGAAACAACCAAGCACAGTCAGTTGTTCGAACCAATTCCTTTCTACCATGTCTCACTGATGTAATCATTTGATTGGGAAATTGCTTTGGCAAAGACTGCCCATGGTAAACGAAACATTGGAAATAAAATTACAACTTTTCCCCAAACCACTGTGCTACTGGCATGGCGCAAAACATATTTAAATTCATCAGAATAAAGCTTTTTACTTTTAAAGTCCGGTTACACTGGACATTCGTTCCTTTATGCAATTTAGAGGATGATGGCAATTGAAGTATAACAGAAAGATCGTGTTCATTAGGGAGATTTATTTTAACATTGTGTTCTGTGTGCTTATAAACCAGTGACCATATATCGGCCATTTCGCAACAGAGCTTATACCCGAAATGAAGTTGAGCAAAGTGAGTCGATTGAAAACAACGTGGACTTAAGCTCCATGCACACGTTATGATCGTCGCTGAGCTCGAATTTTTATGTTCAACTCACATAACCACTCCTGGGAGCTATGTGTTATCATCGAAGTGTTCTAAGGTAGGTGTACGAGCGCGGGTGTTGCTAGATATTAACGTCATGAAAAAAGCAGGGCAATTTTTATTTCCTGACCATCAGAGACGGAATTCCTGCACCACTCATGCTGCAACCGGGACACAGTGATACTTTATTCCAGAAAGAACCGTAACTTTCCTTTGGTGTCATATCAGGCAAACACCTTTGTTAACAAACGTTCGTGTCGGTAATAAAGGCATCATTTGCCTCACTCTCACTTGGGGTTTGGTTAAACAATAATTTGGTTAAGACTCTTAATAAAGAATGCTATCGGATTCACTGCATGTCTCCGATTTGGCGCTTGATCTGAGATAGCGTGAGATATAACCTTGTGAGAACCGATTTTCTGAGCAGGCTGATGAAGCTTTGGATCTGCAACCTAATTCAATGTGTTTCGTTTCACAGAAGATGAACTGTGAATGTAACTGACTGCGTACAACAAGATCGATTCTATTCTCGCCAGTGAGTAAATAAATCGTTGTTACATAATATTCTATAATCTCTCGACCAAGATTACGTTACCACTTGACTGTCAGCACATTCGAATGGATATGGGTACTGCATAAAGCAAAAAGAGACTGCAACTTGTTGTAGTGATTATGGATTGAATAACAGTCCAGTGTCGATGAATACGTTGTGCTAACAGGCTGCGTGAATCAGTACACTATACCACGGTAATCTGTTGGATAAATCTTCAATTTTTAGGATTTGGTTCAGCTTGCAACGAATTTTAAGATTCTTTTGATTGTATAACAATGGATTTTTCAAACATTGTTCTGGGTAGTTTGTATCTAGCCAAAAGCAACCGTGCGAAATGTGGCGTGTCATCGTTTTGTCAGAACACAACTTTGAACAGGCACATGTCTAGTGTTCCTATGTTACAAATACTCCTCTTATTGGAAACGGACATACTGACAAGTCCTAGTTACATTCGGAATGTGCTATCAATTAACGCAGCTGGTGGCCATCAACCGGCAGTTCATCTTTCGTTTACTGACAAGTGCAACCTAAAGCACGCGTATAATCGTAACCGCCTTTCAGTACAATACAACAAGAAAACGATCTTCATGTACTTTTATATCATAAACTACTAGATTTTTTTAGATTGCACACAGATTTGTGAACATGGCAATCAGTTTTGATTTTCATTCATATATGCTTATTAGGATGTTGAAAATCGAAACGAAGAAACACTACAAAGATCTGTTTTGGTTCACGTTTTCCTAAAAAAAAAGGTTGCTAGACCAAATAAAAATAGACTAACCCATCAATTAAAAGACGGACCTTCATAAAGGAAACAACATAATTCTAGGACACTTTAATGTATATGCTACATACTGGGACACTAATTGTACAAAAATGTCCGAGGTCGATTGCTTCAGATGTGAGCAAATTTTAAGAACTGCTATATTTTGTAGGTACATATTAGCAACATAGACCGTGTATAGAGAAAGATAAAAGCGGATTGAGACATGTGGTTTATGAGAACACTAAGAAGTATTGCTTGTCATTGGTGCCAAATATGACGAATCCGAGTGTGCATTTTTACTCTACGTTTACCACAACCAACCATCCTCCAGCAGCCATCTTTCCTATTTTCTCGAGAATAATAGAGAACATCGTTGATAACTGCTTTGAACAACAATTAGAACTAAATAAGTTAATCGCAACATGGTTTTCACGGATGCCATTCACGCGTAACCCATCTGTTTTCGATGAGTTGCTGAAAGGTACTGCCCAGAAAACCAAAGTCGATTATGTTATCTTGGACTCCAGGAAGACATAATACAGCGTTGAGATATCCCTGTTAGTAAACTGGTCATGTTGGAAAGTAGTGGATACCAAAATTGTTCAGGAAGCTTGGTATTTGGCACTCTAGTACAGAAACAACCCACACCAACGGGAGTTATATAAGAGTCCATTTCAGAGCCTCTGTAATTCTGTCACTTCGTCGGCGGTTTATCCATTCGTTTCAGAATGACCTCGAAGCGCTGAGTAAATGGTCTTGAGCTTTTCCAAACATCGGGCAAGACAAACAGTACACGACGTATGCATCAAAGTCACACCTAATGTGGCCTATAAAAAATTATCCATGTAGTTTAATCTGCCAAGTTATTAACACTAGTAAGAAGTGTTTTCTTTTTACCAGATAGTCCAAATTTAGGTTTAACTTGTCGATATAACAATTCGAACTAGTCCATCAAGAGGCCATTCAAAACATCTTTGGATTTTACATGAGATCGACTCTAGGGATGATCGTGCAGACTTCTGTATCTGTCACTAGGGGATACCCACAAACTTCAGACAACTCAGTTCAGCGCCATGAAACGAGTGTGTGGCATACTGTCATTTTTAATCCCAGACTGTCGGGAAGCTCTCCAACTGTTGTTTTTAAGACACACGCGCATGCGTGATTTCGTCATGGTTTTTCGAATGGTAACCAACCAACCGTCTTTTCTGTAAGCAAGCACTTTGTGATTTAGGGATAGGTTGCCCCAATCAGGCAACTAACCTGGTTTCTCTATTAGTATAAAACAATTACTCGGTTCACACGAATGCCCGAAATTAAATGTGTTGCTCATAAACTTATCGAAGTATTTAGCGCAGATCCCTGGACGTTCCCTTGCTCCAGCTGTATTATTTCTGAGCTGCTCTTTTGAATAACCAATAGCACACATTGGAACTCGATTAGAAGCGATGGTGCGAGTGTTTGTTTTGTAGCAATATTTGAACCCATTTCATCCATCGTCATCTTTCTCCTGTTACTGTACCTTCCTATTTTTTTCAATTACCCCCGGGAAAACAGAGAATATTCGCTTCGCCGCAATATCATAACGTGAAAAATTATTAATAACTGATCTTTACTCACCCGCTGACCAACTACTGATTAATTAGGCTATTGACTGTTGGTGTTGTTGGTGTTCCTGTGCGGCAGGTTATATTGATCGAACGTCAAGACAGCTTTCGAACCAAATCCGAGAACACCATCCATGGTGGTTGAGGCACGGGGAATTGCGATCGGTCAACAGTGCTATCTTCGTTCATCCGGTTGAAAGTGTGCACCAGGTGAAAACTGATCAAGCTTTCAAGGTAGTATATCGCGGGCCTGGCAACCCATCAAAAGCTGTCCGAATTACAACATTTTGTACTGCCGAGGCTATTGGAATCAGGCTGCTTGACCCAGTATTATGTCAACAAAAACGGTTTGTTCAGGCGCTGCACCTGCCATAACCACAAATCCATCGGATCGATGGCCAGCTTGCGTGGTCAAACCAATGGACAAGCGTGACGTAACCGGCCAATCAAATCATCGCCAATTGACTGTCCAGTGACCTAGATTCTCTGCAATAAGTCTGATCGGTATCTCGATTTAACTCTGTTAACTCCTTATATAATTGTACCGACCTGAAGATGAATTATCGAGAACATATGTTCGTCTCTATGTCTTTATTCTCATTACCGTAATGGGCATATTCAAAATGTTAGTACTTTACCGTTACTAGTTGTAGTATTCCGTCCACGGAATGCGATTGCATGTTGAATACCGCTAACAAACAACGTAATGTAACAAATTCGGATTAATTTCAAATATTAGTCACTGGTGAGTATTTTCTGAGGAAGGACTGGGGATCAAGCTAATCGTAAGAAAAATAAGGCCGGCTTCAACTACTTATGTAAGTTACATCATAGTTTGTTGAGATGTATTTTGAGATATTTCAGTATGACAACTACTGACCGAATTAACAATGCAATCTATGACGATCGGGTCATGTTCTCCACGGAGTTTGTGTTGTACAGTTCATTGTTCAGTACGACTGCAGTCTGCTGAGAGAAATCGTAAGCCAAACAAGGAATGACGCGATAATGGATTACGAAATCCGTGATCGCTTCACTGAGTAGGGTTAGGAAAGGCCGCATATCAGATCAGGGATGACACGATGAAGTCCATCGCTGGTTGAAAAATTTGCTAGATATCGCTACAGAGGTAAATAACTGGCGTGCTCGAACGCAAGTTATTGTTGACTTTTCTTTGGTTCTATGTTAAGTGTAGTTTTATCATGCTTTTTTACTCATTCATATAATACTTCGTCTAGCATTGACAGGATCAATGCAACCAGGGATTTATTATGGCTCAATGCCAGAAATTCATGTATTATTATCACTGGAGCACGTGATAATCGAAATATGCATATATGCATTATAGAATATGAATCCGTGATCAACCTTAAACAAAAACAACATGTTAATTTGTGCACTGAAGTGCTTTAAACAAATATGCGAATATAGGTTTCAGTTTGCAAGATGCATAAATAACTACAGGTTTGACTGAGTCAACTTTTAGCTAAATATTCTGACTGCATTCGACACACGACCAGTATAATCGTAGATGTTGAGATAAACGATTATCAAAATCGACGTACTGTTTATCGACTAAATTATTGTTAATACTTAGAAAACTTGAATGGTGATTATGTTCATTAAAATATTGTATACGTGTACTTGACGAAACGGTTACACAAACTGTATACGTCAAAAGTGATTGGAAACGTGGAATTCTTCTGAATCACATTTACTTGTTTATCAACGATGGCAAATGAAATCCAGACGGACAGGACGAACAGAAATAAAAATTAGTCATTATTCATATTGGCCACTCTTGGGGAACTAGAAAACTGTCCACTGTATGGTTGTATCCAAAATGAGTAAGATCCCGAGGTCTGCTGTTTATTAACTAACTTCGTTACTACTCAATACACGTGAATAATCCAAGTCACCATTTCCTGCTGGTCGCAGCATTTTTGAAGCAGACAAACAACTTCCACCTTTTGCAGTGCTACACGGCCAGAAGAAAGTTAGTTAAGTGAAATTCGGTCCCCTCTGGTTGGTCTGATCGGTGCTTATACGACTGCCAAATGTCCAAACAGCTGGTCTGAAACAATGCGTAAAAATCAACTCTAAAAGTTACTGGAAAATTGGAGTTAGTCATTCTTATCATGAAAATATGTGATCCCAAATAGTTAACAACACTCCGACAATACAACGTAGCCAAATGCAATTGTTGTGTTCCTATTCTAATGCAATCTGTTGTAAACCCTCCTAAACGATACGCTGGTTCGATCTCGGTAGAGTGGTGCGCTCGATGAAATCGCATTCTCGTCCCGGTAAAAATTCATACGAGAATCTCGATCCCGAATAGTACTGCGACTGTCCCGTATTCGCTTCCGAGGCAAGCCAAAAGACGCGTTCAAAATAAGATGCTTTGTTCCGCTACAAAACGGGGTGCGACTGAGGCGACAAGTACAAGGCACGTCATGAACACACATTCCCACCACATCATGTGAAAGAGTCAGGATCGCACATGTGCATAGCCGTATAAAAAGTCTCAACCGATTTGAACAGTTCCGCTAGTTAGGATTGAGTCAGATGTTTTTTTCTTCTTTCTCATGACTGAGGCGCCCTGAGACGGTCACAGGGTGGGGGCCCTAACACAATCAACCTTAAGTCGTGCAGGCAGTGACAGTAGTGGAGACGACACGTGACTCAGGACAAGTACACTGTATTCTGATATCTGGGAGCGGTAGGCGTCATAAGGACGTGGATGAATGCACCGGTGGTCGTTGAAGGCGCGACCAATCAGATCGCAGCTTGGGTCTTCGCACCAATGTGAGGCAAACAAGCGGTCATGACGCGTACACAAAAAGGAATTATTCATGTTTTCTTCACTCAGATGTAGTTAGGACTCCGGTGTAAACGTAGCACTTTTCTAGAACCATACAATCCCGTTTCCCACTGGTCTTTTGCGTCCTTCTTTTTTTGGGCAACTTGGAAACCAGAGTAGTTCCAAACTTAAACTAGTCTTTTATTGAGTGTGTTGATTTTCCACTCTTCTTGCTTTGTAAAATCGGGTTTGTGCTCCAGAATCGTATGCTTTCTTTCACATGTACCTCTCAGCAGCTGATGGGCTATCCGCTTTGACTGCGATAATCACAACGGCTCTATGAGATATACAACATATAGAGGAAGGTAGAAACCACTGGGAAGACAGCTGTCCTCAATGCAATGAATGGGTCAGTGTAACAGACACAAAAACGATGTACCTACCAAAAGTAGTGACACGAGTCGACGTGAGTGACCCTATACCCTGGGAGGTGTGTTGCCCCCTTTTGGCCAGTGTGGATGGACAAGTGGTGTGAGCACGTTGCAACCACTGTTTTCCAGACGGTTGAAGGTTTGAGACAAGTTGGGTGATTGCGCACGCATACTTACCGTGCAAAGATAGGCGAAATATGGATTACAGAAAGGGAGTTAAAATGATTTTACTGAGGCAATCCGTTAGGGAACTATAGTATTTTTACTTTGTCAATTTGCGGTCGCTAGCTCATGTTGGTTCACAGTCCGGTATTTCCTTTCAAGCGGTGAAACGGTTATAGAAAATTTAGCTGCTTTCAGTTATATCTTGTGCCCGTTCATTTACCCGACCCGGTTAGGGGGCGTGTCCGCTAGGTAAGCCGTTTGGTCTGGACTCCGGAATTTGTTTCCGGGTTCGTAGTCATCTTTGATGCATACATCATCTACAGTACACTATACCTTTTTCTATACTGGTTTCTCTTTTAGGCATAAGGATGTATCTTTCGTGTAAAGGCCTTTCGTTTTAGTGCAGTAGAATTTCTCCATTGTATTTTCAGGCTGTGGAAGTGACTTATGATTGGTCTAGTGGACTAATATTTTGTGGCTTTTTTTATTGCGACTGCTCGCATTGGCTACTGCGCTAGGACAATGTCCGAGGGAGGACTTGAGTTGTGAAGGCCGTCATGTGGTCCAATCGGGGTATCGAGTCCAGTCCAGATGGGGCAGAGAGCACAAGCCAATGATTGGACCATATGACGGCCTTCACAACTCAAGTGTTCCCTCGGGCACTGTCCTAGAGCAGCAGCCAATGTGTGCAGTCGCAATCAAAAAGGCCACAAAATATTAGTCCACTAGACCAATCATAAGTCACTTCCACAGCCTGAAAATACAATGGAGAAATTCTACTGCACTAAAACGAAAGGCCTTTACACGAAAGATAAATTCTTATGCCTAAAAAAGAGACCAGTATGGAAAAAAATAGAGAACTTCATTGTTTCGTTATTATTTTGTTCACTTAATCGAAAAACCTTTTGTTTGCTTTCCGTGTCAAATTTAAATAAAACCCTTTTTAGTAGTGCATTCAAAAGGCCACAATTGTGTGATATTGCCCAGCTTGACGGTTCAGAAGCAGTTTGATTGTTTGGGACGTATAGAACAAACGGAATGACAGAGTTATGCAAATTAACACACGCAAATAATAGAACAATTTTCATGATATTGCATCAATGAGGCTAAGACATATACCATTTTGACTCTGCAAATGAAGACAGATTTAGTATATCGTGGTCAGACCGCAAAAAATACTATCGTCCATTGACACAAGGTCCTAACCCTTGTCGATAAGCTGAAATAGTGTCAAGCAGTTATATTTAATATATGTTTCTTCTATGTGGTAGCTCCAACAACTCAAAACTGTTTCGCACTAGTCGTCGGGTGATTAAGCCTGAATGCTGTAGGTTGGTCAGAACAACGGTGTATCAGAAGTGATTGTTATGTGACAGCATGAGTGATGGTAACGGTCAACAATGCTTGGATTGGTTGTGTAACCCCGACTTGTATTCATCTTGGCATACTTCTGTTAACCCTAGTCTTCAGCCACATTGAACTCGGTGAATAGCTTGCAATTAAATAAAAAAATTTGTCAGCTGTTTGACTGAAAATGTCAGGATACTAATTGTTATTTTGAGACCATTGAAACAAAAAAACATACCTGATTGGTTGTTATCCGAACTTGGTTCTGTATTAGTAAGTTAACATAACTCTTGTTAAAAGAGACTTTAAAGCTAACATTTGCTTTGAGACGTCTTGCTCCATCGAGTTCTATTGTACTGGTTGACTGGCCTACCTAATGAACCTCTGAACATAGTTCGCAAATTGCTAATTTCGAATATGACCACTGATAAATTTATTAAATCCACCCATTTACCATTCAAACCACTTCAACTTTGTAAATGATCAGCGTGAAGTTGTTGAAATGAAAGCTGACGTGTTCTCACGAAACACTGACCTTTGGTCTGTTTCATTACACCGTTCAGCCATGCTTCTATCAATAAGCGATAGGGAGCTATGATACTCATGTTGATACTTACGTGTGTGTCGTTCACCACGTTAAATACTGTCACTAAGTTTTGACAGCTGTCTACAATAAAAATTAGGTAGTTGACGCAATATCCGTGTGATGGAAGGTTAATTGGGACGTCGGTGGTCTAATTTCAGAACTTAGCGAGAAAAAATGGGGTTCAAGTATCTTCCAAGGACCACCTCGTCTACTTGACGCTGGTTTTTATTGAAACATAAAACTAATGACCTTTTCGGAATTCGCTCTTCAAATTTATCACGCGAAAGGACTACTTAACATATAAGATTAAATGAAACACTAAATATATCCATGGAAATATCACAGCAGTCAGTCCGACTCATCATCAACCTCTCAGGTTAACCCAAATAGTAGCGTGGGTTTTGCTCTCGTTTGTGTGCAGATTCAAACCAGTCATGCAAGTATTCCGAGCAGTTTCACTGACAGTTTCGAAATAGATGCTAACAGCATGTCTGCAGCTAAAACTTACTGTAGATCCTTAATAGTTTTTTTTTGTCTGCCGACTTAGGTCCTACTGTTAGAGGGTCTTCCTGTTTTGCTTCCCTATGGTGAAAATTCCACTTTACCTTACATTTTGACTGACCTGTGCCACAGAGGGATTTGAACACTCAAGCTCAGGTCACAGCCTGTCAGGTTTGCATCAGAAATTAAGCGCAGAAGGAATTACGACTGACAAACCCTGTTGTTTCGGTGGGCGTTACATGTGACTCCCGATACAGATACGATCAACTGTGTCCAACGTTGAGATTGTTTTACTGCTCGTCATCTAACCGCACAGATCCAACCTCAAAGCAGGAAATTCGTACAAGAGGTGTCCATAATCGGACGAGGAGGTTTTATTTCAAGTTCAACCAGATTGATCATCAGATCATACACTTATAAATGTACGAATCTAACTCAATATCAAACTACTGAAACGCGGCTGCATTCTGAGACGGACTCGTGTATGTTGACTACACCACACGCACTCAACCGTGTTTCCTCCACACAGTCTTTCGTCATGTTAACGTGAGGGGATACTTCGAATTTACAAAATCACTGTGCCAGGTTCTACGCCTCGTAACCCTGTCTGTTTTTGTTTGCGCCTCTCCCAAAATAGGAAAAGGTACAACACCTCTATATAAAGTCCTCATGCCAATTAAGTACGTCACAATCCGCATATAGATGTTAAATATCAATAAATTCCACCATAGTACTGCCGGAAGCAAGGGGATTTCACTTCATCCTGTTCAGGACTTATCATTTTTCTGCTCCATTGATTATTCTAGGCCGACCACTTCTATGGGGACATTTGAAATTAACGTACCTCGTGGAACTTGCTATTCACGAGCATTTCGTTTTCTGATGGACGGTTAGTACTATTTGAATTCAAGTTCAACTCCCTCTTGTCAGTGGTCTGTCAAAATTAATTTCGTTTAGACACTATCGTCAATTCACAACTATTAAAGCGCCTTGAAACGCAATCACACCGTGACCTTATTGAACACTGTACAGGTATATCAAAATGCAGCCGTCTAGGGGATTAGTAATTTTGTACCTGTCTGATGACCTGACCATACCGCTTTGATTGAACATTTAATGAGCAAACTTGGCGATTGATCATTTATAGCTTTCAAATGTGTGTCCTATATTATGTGTTCACTTTAGTGACGGGGAATGCTTTTGAACCTGTGTATATGTGTAAACAGTATTCAGTGCCAGAGGCAAAACATTATTAGTTTCAGTCAGATGCATAAAAGTGTTCAACAAATTATCACCGTCAAAATTTGTTTACCAAACAAATGCAATGAAAGCAAGAAGCTAACAACATCCTACCATGTAGGTACCTATACATAGCGTGTTCCGGTTTCGCACAACACAGTCCCACGACAGGTGACACATTTCAGACTGCTCGGAAATCTCAACCTCGATAAAGCAATCACACTATGCAACAGCTAGCACAAATTCACAACTCCTCGTCGACGTCAGAAAGCGTTCTGACAACACCAGAACGTTTAAAGTGTTAACTGAACTTAAAATATCACAAAGTAAGTAGAACAAAACTATCGGAATGCGGTTGAAAATCGAACTAGAGAACAGAAAGATTCCACAAAAATAATATGTGTGCTTTAGGATGCAAACAAGACTGTTGAAAATTCGTGTGACAAATAATGTGAAAACAGTGAAATATTCAGTTGGAGGCAGGTATTACTAGAAACAGTGAAACCAAACATACTCACTTAAATCAAGATTCAAGACTCGTAAGAAACGCGACTCCAACTTGAATGTTCCAAAGTCCCTCAAATGTAGCCACTACAGTAAATATTTGATTGGATAGCCACAGTTCATTGCTATGATCGTCCCGAAATATAGAGCAGTATACAAAAATCCGGATACGAAGCTTAAGGGGATGCATCAAAAACAGGCGTCATAACCGATTTTGGTCAGCAAATGACCTCAAAATGTCGCTGTAAACACAACCAGACTGGCTGACACGTGGTGTATGCGCATTTCTGGTCAACTCGCTCAGCTCCAATGTCTCAGTGTTTTCACCATCACAGTCCACAATCGATTACACCTGGCTGTTGACGAACACCTCTGTAATCGTTTTAGCATCTCAAAGGCAACGCTGGACTAGGAGCCAACATGCATCGACGAGTCCAAAGAGACGAATTAATAATACTATATATTTCCCTAACGGATTGTATGATCACGCTAATTCCCGATGGATGATAAAAAGCCACATTCATGAACAAAACAAATTTACAAATTGTTATAAGAATGACCGAAAACTAATAAATTTCCCATTGAATCTGAAGCACCTCAAGCTGTGTGTTTTAGGTTTGTCGCACCATTCGAGGATTCTGACGTGACGTTTTATGGCCGTGTTGCCAAAGTGATAAGAGTTGCTTGATGTGTCTCAGTTTTGTGATCTAATTATTGAACCGTGTCCTTCCACGTCCTGTCCACATGTTTTAATTGACCATCTTATTACTAGCTAAGTACCATGATGAGAGTAATTTTTTGTGTTAACGCTGCCGACAAGGACAGTTTGTTCAAAAATATTGTCTCGGTGCTGTGTTCTCCGGATAGCTGCATCGTCTCGGAAAATGTCGTGCGCAAATCGGGCAAGAACGTTCATCATGCTGGAACCAGATCACCCTGGTTGACCGCGATTATCAGGACGGTGCGACATTTTAGGTAAACAACTACGGTTACCGAAACCATTTTTGTGCTCTACAGACGAACCACACGCAGTACGTACAAAAAACACTTAATGCAATTAACTAGAACTGACTACATTTTCTTGATGTACGCTTGTCGGTATCGCTCACAGCGTTATATGAGACAATATGTGTTTACCGTGTAATAAATAGTCGATCCCAATTAACAAATGTATTTCTTCTGGTTAACGCGAGTCTCTAATTGATAACTTCATGCGTCATACACTAAAGCACCCATTCTGTAGTGTTGCACCACACATAAGTT
>JTDE01005356.1:5891-19461 GCA_014338405.1 Paragonimus skrjabini miyazakii
ATGTTTAGTAGGCATGTCACACAATGGTATCTGAGGGCCGGGGTGGGTGAGTCTTGGAGCCTTAAATATGAGCCTAGGGGGTACTCGGGGTCGCACTTGAAGTGAACCCAGTAGTTACAAAAGTCACAGGCCATGGCTTTGCTGCGAGGTCCCACTACCTTCGAACACTGCCCACAAGCGTCGACAGCCGGACTAATGTCACGTCCCACGATAGCTAACTAACTACTCTGCAGAGCTTATAAAGTTGAGGAAAATAAGATTAAAGAAAAAGACGAATAGAACTTTTCAAATGTACTGTCCGGTGAATCTCTATGGTACCACTAGCTATAGCTGTGTTGCTGTAGTGGATGGTATGTCAGTGACAGTATCGTCACGAGCTGAATTCCGTGCAGCAGATTTAATTAGAGAGTTTTTGAAACCTTCTATTGGATCACTGACGCTTCCACTCAGATAACATCTGGTAATTAAGTCGTTTTCCTCTCCCTTCAAAAATTCGTCAGATTAAATTTGACTTCCGCGCATTCAGATTTTTTTCATTTCATTTCAGCGATTGATACACTGGTTCGGTTATATATTTTCAAGTTACCTAAATCCGGTCGGTTTGTCTCATTCGGTAACAAGCGTGTATATGTTGACTTGAAAGTCACTCACACAAGACAAGGCGTATCACTGTTCTAGGGGATCACAACAGATACCAAAGAACATTGAAATTTCGAGGTTATCTATGTTTTAGGTCAAAGAGGAATAACTAACACTTTAAAATGATATCTAAAATCGCAGCTAGCGGCCTCTTAAAAAAGGGTGGACCAACGGCTGATAACCATATGAGAAAATTATGGTTGCCTGCAGTTCCTGGTACGAAAACCATGAAGCTTCTTCCCATTATCACAACCTACCAGATCCACATGGAATAAGAATTTTGCAAGATTGGAACCATTCCGGAGTAATCAAAATTCAAGTGTACGTGGCGTGAGGACTTGTAGTTGACCCTATTGACCGCGCTTCTTAAGTCCGTGACCAGCTTGATGGCCGCGTTCGACACTTTCCAGAGGGAGTGCGTCATACTTCAAGACGATATACACGACTTGATTAACGTACCCAAGTAGCGATCCCAAATAAACCCGGCAAAGTGGTTGAAAAGCCCTCGTCTCTATGAGGAAGATTGTGTGCTTAACCGTCCGAAGAGTAGCGCATATTATTTTCGCAACCATCTTGTGGTGATACAGGGAGATAAGGTGGAATACGACCTGATGCATGGATCCTACTTCTGGTCAATTTCCTTAATATCCACTGTATTCCCTGCACTATAAGTTATGAATGTGTTGACTGCGTCTCCATCGGTTAACATGTGTGTGCGCCTATTGTCCTCTGAGTGATGACTTCAACAGTCCGATTAACGCCTAATCACGCCACTGTCAGTCTGCAGTGAACTGAGTTAACTAACGTTTAAAATTGTTAGGTCATCAAAACGCAGAACCGCCGGAGATATTGTGTGGAAAATCGTTGACATAAATAATGGATAATTGTGGGCTAAGCGCCTATCTTTGGGGAACTCCTGCATGAATCATGGAAGGTGATGAACGGTCTGGTCCGATTTTAACTTTGAAAGTCAAGAGAAGAAATAATCCGGCAGAGGATCTCTTCTCAAACACCATAAGCTTCCGGTTTGTATCTGAGAGGTTGTCGTGACACAGTCGAAGGCATTGGCGGAGTCAAAGAGGGCAACAGTGAAGGTAGCCTTGGGGAAAATATAAGCGTCGCGATACGGGGCATCTAAGAGCCTTCAATGACAGTAGCATCTCAACGGAAAAGAGTGTGGTGGACAAGTGGGTGTGCGCTAGACCCTCATCCAATAACAAGTTAATACCCCTTTCCTGAAGAACAGTTGAAACGCAGTCCCAACAGGCCTCGAACTACAGAACTCAACGGGGTTTGGAAGCAAACCGTATATTTCCGGCAATGTTTGGAAATATGATAGGTAATCGGCTCTAGTCTAATCAAGAACCAGCGGCAGCAAAAAAGAGAAAGAAAAAAAGCGCGAGATGGACTACCACCCAGTCGGCGGCACCCAAATGTGCGCCAGGCGAAAGCCGTGTAAAACCTTCGAGTGCGTTAAACAACGATCGAATACGTTCGGGTTAAACGACCTTGGAGAGTGGAATAATAAATTAGTCGTTAAGAAAAGATGAAGCATTCGCTGCGTGCAATTAGTTGCACGACCGAAGAAAGTGGCAATGAGTTCGTATCAGGCCTGCTGTAGCATGCGTACACAGAATCATGCGTGCAGAATAAACAAGCGAGAAAGCACGGTTGCAGACTGAATCCTTAGAAAGGCCACACGACCGCTGGTCACTACAAGAGCCATGCGTTACCTTGTACTAATTCCTGTAGAGAGGTTGAAATCCTGGGCTATGTGGCAGCAAAACGTGCGCTCAGGCTAGGCTGATGTAGAGGGGGTTAACTGCGGAATCTGCGTTCCCAGAAGGACAGGTTATTGGTTGTTCGCGGTTGATTTAAGTAGTCAATTAATAGGGAAGTAATTGTTGAACCAGAAGACTCAGCCGAGCGGGAGAGGGGTTGGTCTTGCAATAGTAAAATGCATCCCTAGTTGACATCTTTAAATTTGGAATATCCGTTTATTCAGAGCACCAGAATACCACAGGTCCTTCACATTGCTTGGAATACATGGTTGAAAGGTGAATGGTTTGAGAGTTGTTTATTCCCAACTCCGGCCAATAACTCCAGTTACCTGGACTCCTGGGATTAGAACGCGTGGTAATTTTTAGGGGATGAACCATTTTTCCAGGTCGGAAAAGGTCTGCAAATCGAGTTCGATATACTTGGTCCACTCTCAGAAGTAAAATCCCCCTCGGTGTTAAGGCCAATAGGGACGGTTTTTATGAGAGAGTGCCCATAGTGGTGTGCAAAAATGCATATAGCTTCACAAACAAGTTGGCCAAACTAGGTGCGAAATCACCGCCGTCTGATTTTATAGCATTATTTGAGAGGTGGTTGGTGCTGAACACACAGAACGGCAGTGTCCCCATAGATTTACCATCCACCTAGCTGACAATAGATGGGTGATCGTGGGGAGTGGTCGTGGTCCTATGGTTCTAGCACTATTACCAACGAAGTGGTGAGACTATAACGGTAGTGCATTCAGTTCGTGAGCTGTATAAGTAAAACAAAGAAACGGACATTAACTGCTATCTTACGTGAAAGTACTGGAGGACAGATCAAGACGTGGACAAACATGCAATAGGGTCCCCAAAAAATCAGTTTTGGGCCACTAGTTTTTCAAATTTTCAAAGGTGATCTGCCGACCTCTAAGCTGTCCGCACTACCTGTTCGCGGATGACATAAGGATGGTAGACCATCCCTCTGATCAAACATTTTAACTAAATGTGAATAGGTTACACTAATGATGCATTAAGTGGTAGCTACCACTCAGTATAGTCAAGTGAAAATACCTATGGGGGGGTCGGAATTTGTCCGACATGGCTGAGAACTAAAGTGGATAGTACTGGGCTGAAAAGAGAGATAGTCGAAATGGAGACGGGGATTCAAATCTTGGTTGATCTCAAAACCGGTGGTTAAATCACTCCTGACGATCTAAGATAATTCACTCAGTAACGCGTATTAGAGAATTCCAATAACGCTTATTCAGACGGTCGGGTTAACGAGACTATCTACCAAGTCCAAAAACGTCAGAAAAGACGATCGAAAGGATTGGAATTTATGCCGTACTGTTTAATAAAATTAAAACGAAGGTACTGTCTCACCTTGGACGCGAATCAAACGGGCACACGAATTATCCAGAAAAGGAGTTCAAACTGGGGCAGCTAAGCACGTGTTCACAGACAGCCACCAGTCAACGGGAATGACCTCATTGAAACAATCGGGTACAGATGATGAGAACGTGTAAACAACACCAAGGAAGACTTTTTAACGGATAGACAGTGATAGGTGTAAGAGGGAGGAAAGTAAGCATTTTATGTGCAGTTGTGGTACAAAGTTCGTTGGGATCGTTTACTGCATACGGCAAAGAAATAAAGGCAGATTAAGTAGAGGCTTTCTACAACCAAACCAAACACACCTCTAGGGATTCATCGTTCCTCATCATACCAGACAAAAGGCGACAAACATACCAGACGAACTTCAACAACTCCAACACCGGTCATTCACAGTGAGAGGAATTGTACGACTAATGAAGTCACACGTATTCTTAGCTCTCCCATTGAAACGTGTGGCGTTCATTTACAAAACAGTTGGTCGATAAGCAACGTTTGTTGTGAGGTATATATTGGATAGGCCTCATCAAAACGCTTTTTAGATGCTCGCTTTGGCGTGAGAGCTTAACAGCATTATCTAGAACTATCATAGTTTAGCAGCCAACCGATGAAACCAAAGTGGTTAGCTCCACCTGCGATGACAATGAGGATTCCTCTTACTGTGGTTGCGTAGTTGGCGTTTTTGCTGTTGGCTAGAACGTTTCAGTGACATACGGCAATCAACGAACTAGTAAGACTAGACAGTCTGATTTGAGCGGTCTGAAGACCCATAGCCTTAAGGCTTTCAGTGAAGTAAATGTGAATGGTATTTGAGGTGGCAATATGAGCAGCAACAAATACTCGACAGTTTAGTTTTCCCACCGACACAATTGAAACGCCTCTGAAAAACACACACAGTATAAACGTTTATAACGTTTTAGAAGCGTCGGTGACATCACTGGAAGAGCCTGGACACCATGACCTCAAGTTTTGATCTTACATATATGTCGTAACGCAAGTGGATGAATGCTGCAAGTCAGCATGAACTCGGAAGCGCCCCGGATCCAAATCGACTGTTCTTACACAGTCTCCATGCCTACTGAACGTAACATTTCAGAACACTTTATAGGTCGAGTTAGTGTTCGCATGCTCACGCCTACTGTAAAACTTTGTTGCGGAGCAGTAAACCTGAAAAAGATCTTTCATACGTGGGAGGAATTAGAAGGAAGTTGACGAAACCTTCCAAGGTATAAACGTATATTGCGTGCCGAAATCGCCAACCTAGCCTCAGTCGCCAAACGCTGACACCTCCCAGAGAACATTCGCTAAGGATTAACTTTTCCTAAAGGAGCACTAGAGCGAATGAATTGCCCAGGCTTAGCCACCTCAACCATATAAACCCGCTGAAACTACTGAGCAGAAAGTTGCTGAAGCCTGAGGTAACTCGCAAGGTTCTGAGCGCATAGCACTGTCACGGCTATAATATCCTGTGGGATATTTGTGTTAACAGAACGTTTCCTGGGAAATAAACGTAGTTTGGACGATCACCGCTCCCAGTTGAACCCCTTGGACCGACAGCCACTTTCCGCAGTTGTTGGCCATCCTGAAAAAGATCCTTCAATACGCTCTCTCGCCAAGTCCCCTGCAGTCGCCAACAACTCAGTTATAAGTGACCGTGCATCAGCGATTTATCCACTGGTAGCGACACCTTACAGTTGGTAGTGATACATGGTGTACGAGGGGGAGTCAAGAAGTAAAGCCAATGTTTTCAATTCTCATGAAGCTTTCAATAAAATTACCTGAATTTTTTTCCAGTTATAAATATATCACTTACGTTATGTAATAGTTTGTTTCTTAATTTCATGTTTTTGGACTCACAAGGAAAATTCAAAATGGTTGCCCCCGTAGAGTTGCGTCAAAAACAAAGAGCAGTGGGCAATTGTGCAATTCGCCGGTATGGTGTTTCAAGGCCGAAACGAGTTGGAAACGGCCATTTAGGCGCGTAAAGATATTTTTCAAATTTTTCATGAAATATCAAAATGCGTATTAAGCTATGAACAACGTTGTAAAAATGAACAGTGCAGGTATCAAATAAACTTGTATTAGGACAGTTCAGGATGAGTTATAAAGATGTCCGTCAGTTCCGGCAAAAACTGAGATAACATACTGGCAGTGAAGTCTGCAGCCGTAGAAAAGACAGACCAACAGTCATCTGAATCATAAGTATCCATGGCTCGAAGATAGAGGGGTAGCAGCTGAAACGGTAGAAGTGGGAAACAATGTTTTCGTCAGATAAATAACGAGCATCAAAGTTGGTCAGCATCCGTCAGGTAAGTGAGCCTTGACTCGCGTACATATGGCCAGCTACTTTAAAGCATTATCAATAAGCAATAAACAAAACAAAACGTACGTTTTCAAAGATAGGGTGGGACGTGTTATGCATGTTTACACCACACCGCAGGTAGAAACAATCAGGTGATAACGTAGATCGTTTTCCATTGGAAATACTATCGGGAAAACAGGCTGAATATGTAATTCCGATGTGTGACTAAGCAACAACCGTGGCGACATAGTTTTCTTCAGGACTTACTGTGATATTTGGTGTACAATGCGATGTGAACACAACGTGGTTGAAAATTCCAAATTCTATGATAACTCCAAAACCGCGCAAAATTGTGCGTTTCTACACGAGTGAAAGATGTATTCCACCACGAAAATGTCAATGGAAGCAGGTTCAGAACGTCAAATCGATTAGGAAAGCCAACATTGTGCTTTTATCGAAAAAAATGGCGACACCCTTTTTTCAACAAAAGTGCGAATATTGGCGATTTTTGGGTACATCTGTCTTTTCCCATTGCAACACCACTAGTATATTCGAAGAAATCTATATATTTGTCCCGTAATACGCATTTTAATATTTCATGAAAAATTTGAAAAATATCTTTACGCGCCTAAATGGCCGTTTCCAACTCGTTTCGGCCTTGAAACGACATACCGGCGAACTACACAATTGCCGAGCTGTGATCGAATTCTTTGTCGCTGAGAAGGGGAACCCCCATGAACATTCACAGACGATTGACGAATGTGTTTGAGGACAATACTGTAGAGTATAGCAATGTATGCAGGTGGGTTCGTCGTTTGAAGGATGAAAAGGTGAGAACCAAAAAAGTTCAAGACGCAAAAGTCGGCGGGAAAAATCATGGCGACTGTCTTTTGGGATGCTCAAAGTGTCATTCTGCTTGATTTCTTGCCTAGAGGAGAAACAATAAACTCTGACACCTACATCGAGTCCCTGACGAGGCTCAATGCAAGAATACAACGAGTGAGACCCGATTTGCCAATCCGCAAACTCCTCCTTCTACAAGACAATGCTCGACCACACACAAGCTTCAAGACAAGGGAAACAATCGCTTCATCCGGGTGGACAACTTTACGGCATCCTCCATACTCACCAGATTTAGCGCCTCCAGATTATCACCTCTTCGGCCCCATGAAAGGGAGTTTGAGAGGCAAGCATTATTCCAGTGACGAGGAAGTGAAAACCACAGTGAAGAAGTGGCTCAAAGAACAGACAGCAAAATTTTACGAGGCAGGGATACATGCGCTCATTCAAAGGTGGAACGTTGCTATTGAGCGTAACGGTGACTATGTTGAGAAGTAGGGATGTGATCCACAGAGGACCAGCTTTATTTTGATGTATAATACATGTTTCTGTATTGGTAATTATACCTGTGCGAAATAAAATGGCATTACTTTTTGACTCCCCCTCGTAATTGAAACCAACCACAGTAACTTAAGCTGCACACGTACCAACATTCTATTTGTAGCGAATAAGTTCCAGAGGCCGAGTTTGATTCGTGAAGATAAAATGTTTGAAATTATGACAGGTACAAGGGTATTGCCCCATCCAGACAACAGGGAACGAACATCAGTGGTTTCGGGAAGGATAGAATGACAAGATGGGACTTCTCGTAACTCGATACCCGTGTAATCATATAGTTCACTTAAATTTGAATGAGCCGCTGTCTTGTCAGTTATTGGAGTCCATCTGAGTGTGCATCCGTCCTTGCTCAAACAGCCCCCAACCGTAGCCCGACCACCTGCAAGTGACACACTATAAGACGGCAGTCTAACCGCCGCTTTACAAGAGGTAACCAGTGTCTTTAGAATACATATCAACACTAGTCAATTTCAACCATCCTGAAGTTGCTTTCGAAATTCTTAACATGCGCTTCAGCCGATACTCTTCAACAGCATCATTTTTTAACGACACTCCATAATTGAGGTTATTCGATGACGTTCCGTGTTAAACAAGATGTCGACAGAGCCTTTCGCCGCTCTTTGGAAATCCTGTTTTTTCAACCGACTCTAACGTTAGCAAGGGTTTCACTACCGAAATGTCTGCAGGCTGCAATGATCATACCACAATTTTGTTAACTTCACCCGTACTCATTCCAGGGTAATTATCTGGCGTTACGCATCTATTTTATAAGTGTATACAAGGGCCCTCCAAAACGTACCACAATCACCCTCAGTAGAGGTTATGGCGATTCATTGAAGTCACTTTCGACACGGCAACAAGCCTATCCGTTCCGTATTTTATCCGCATGTATGCGATACATTAATTACAATATGCGTTGTGCTTGTGTGCAACTTAGGCTTTCTAGGCTAATATAAGCTTATTAGAACCAAGTGTAACGAGCTTGTTTCTTGGATTGCAATCCCCTGCAGTATCCTAGCCGGAAGAAAGTCCCAATTGGTTTTTAAACAACTCCGTCAGAATGCTACAGTAAATCCAATAATTCCTGGCTCAATCAAAGACTTCGGCATTACAAGCAGAAACCAAAAGGAAGCCGAAACAAATGATGATGAATTTTAAATGCTCTTGGAAAATGCCACCGAATTTCCCACATAGGCTCAATCGAGATCTCTAACGACCAGCGAACTATCTTCTGTTAACGACGCAGATACTATGATTTCTTCTGCTCTCACCAGCCCCACGATGTTATACCCCAACGATTCTCATGGCACTGAACACATCAATCAAAACTGATCAGATGGTCTGGCTCCAGTAGTAACTAACCTGCCTTCAGATTTTTCGAAGAAGTTGCTATACCTGTTGGCTGTAAATAATGCGGAGTTAGGTCGCTATACAATCGCAGCATGTGAAACACGGTATTCACATACGGGCCCATTCACCTTCTCAACGTCTGTTCAGATGTTATGTAAAGCATTTCCAAACGCGCAACTCGACAGCATATTCTCGTGCACGAAGGCTACAGCCTGAACCAGTGCACTTTTCAGTAGGGTCACCAACGCAGTTATTGATTATCAGCAGTGAACTTGATCGACTGACTTCAAAAACCAAGTAGGAGCTATTCTGCTTGACCTCTCGAAAGGCTTCGACTACGCTGCAGCTGACGAATCCAGGTTCTTCAATCACAACTTAAGCCGTCTCAACCAGGAAAACTTTACCCTAATTCAATCGATGCTAATACGGCCGCTGATGGAAATGTTCCACTAACCTTCGTGAAAATGTCCTGTTGACTGAACCTTATGAGCACCGGGATACAAAACAACTGCGTGACCTCCAGTGCCCGAGGTATTGGGGCAGCCTTGGAGCTCTGCAACTGCTTACCCTAGAGCTTCGGCGGGTAAGCGGGGATGTCGTACTCGCCTACAATACTTTAAATGACCTGAAATACTATAGCTTCTGTGTCCTACTCGAAGCTGAACAAGCAGATGCAGAAGGGAATGGTTTCTGTCTTCAGCGTCAGTTTTACCGTCTGCTTTCTCGGCATATTCCTTTGTCGTTCAACTGATTCATCATTGAAGAACCTGCGTGGATAGGTCGTACTAACTCCGACCCCCAACAAGTTCAAGCCAAAGTTATATCCCTTAGACACCCACGATATTTTTGGTCCCCCTACTCTGCCAACCAAATTTCATTATGAAATGCAAGCAGTATACGATTACATACGTAAATCGAAATACCGAGTGTTTTACGAAGTTTCTACTGCTACGTTGTGTTTTATGAGTACTTGTCTGCTCGTACGTTCTGTTAGACAAGAGTTTGTCTTCACGCACAGCTGAAAGTACCTACCGTCGTTTAAAATTAACAGATGGATTCTTACAACATGCTGTTGACTCACTGCATTCTTTTCACGTCAACCATGTAGTCATGTCGGCTTCCGCCAGCTCTGCAACGATTATCTCTTAATCAAAACCGTTGTAACCAGTGTATTTTTTCCGTACCACACAGAAACTGATAAGCTAAAAACTTGTGAAGTCATAACTAATATTTGTCAGAAGGCTAAAAGAAAGAATTGTGGTGATAAAACTGAGGGACTATCAGTGAGGGCTGGTGCAAATGTTCTGTCATCTAGCTCGTCATATAAACCTCATTCTCATAAATTCCGATGGAACTCTATAGAGAAATCTACGCGCAACTTAGTTATCAGCGCGCGCCTGCCAAAAACCAAGCTAGAACCATTTGAAGGATCGCCCTTGGAATCTCATGGATTGATGCGGCATTCTGAGTTCAACGTGGCCAACATATTAAACGACGGAGGACAGAAGTTGTTCTACTGATTCATCCATAGAGCGCGCGATTCGAAAAGGGCAAGCAATTACTGCGTGGATATATAAATTGATATTTCTCATATAATTGTTATTTTTGATACTTTTAATTCCATATAGTCTGCTTACATTTTGTCTGTGTCCAAGTCCGTCTATAAAATATTCTTATACAACGAATTGTAATGACCAAAACCTTTCGTCAAACAAGATCGACTGGTGTCAAAACCACTTGTTCTACCTCTAAAATTGATAATGAACGACCTGAAGACGAATACCCATGGCCTAGAGCTTACATATACTCTTCCAAAAATATTAGCTTCAAGGGGGGTGAATATAAATTGGCAGTTCCCGCCAGCACCCCTCAAACTAAAAACTGTTCTATCTCCCTAGAGCTATTCGGTAAGGTATCTAAGCTGGAAGCTGAGCTTGCCCAACTAAATACAAGCTATGCGGTATTCGATTATCTAAAATAGAGTCTCATCTCCTTATCTTACATCTTAAAACTACCGAAAAGTCCCAAGATGGATAGCATACAGAGCGCAAGAACGTTTCTCAAAACGATGATAACAGAAATCACGAAATGGGTGTGTTGCTCATATAATGCCATCGTATTCAATTTGCCAGGTAAGCTTCACCTGGATGGCGTTAAAAAGCTACTCTCTAGGATTACTAATATAGACCTAACATTATATATCTGCATTCGTCCTCGTAAGAAGACGCAAAAGATCTGCTGCCCGCCTTTGTTCAACTTCCAGGGCTAAACAATTGCGAGGCAGTTCATCTAATTTCAGGACCTTATCAAATCCGGAGCCTCTCTTAAACTGGAAAAATTATGCAGAATAGAACGCCACTTGAAAGGGACTGTCAAAATCGCTTATTGTGCAACACTCGTCTCCAAGCATGTGGCCCGGGACGCATTCAAACAAGGTGCGATGATATCCAAGGATAATGAATCGGGCCCATCTGATCTTGTAGCTTCGCTTGGTTGCATCGCACCTGAGGATGCCAATACTTCTCCTGAAAGCACCAACGACATAACAGAGGACAACATACTCGCTGACTAGATTAATCTAACAATGGATCCTGACATTTCCAATAACCTGCCTTACGCAATAGCGGCCTCCGTCGAGGAGTCAACTAGTGAACAACAGTATGTAAACAACTGTGTCCATATTGGACCAAATGGGACGTCTAGATTTCAACCTCTATACGCGATAGCTGGGTCAAATAAAGTAAGGCTCCGTCCATCTACTAGTCAGACATACACCGGCATTCCAAATTTTGGGCGCATCCCTAGGGAACCCAACAACAGACCACCAGTAGAACACCACTGTTAACAAACTCCTCTCAATTCACCATCCTACGAGTCGCTCATGTTTACCTCCTTGGCATTACAAGGGAAAAATTAAGCATGTTGACCCAAACTCACCAAATGGAAAAAGGATGTATCTATTACCAGCCCATAATCTTAGGCCTCTTCCCAACAATAGCAATCACTTACGTGACACATATTTTAAAGCAACGTTCAACCAGAATCCCATTATTACAACCAGGGCTACTTGCCCCATGCTCAACACCCCTTTTACTGCGAACAGCCCCCATACTATGAATGCTCACTTAAATGCAACTCGTGTTCCTTTAACTGACAGAGTGCATGTGTGTATCACCAATCATTTTAACCTTACACTTTTGTTGTGGGTCACATACAGTTCAAACATACCCTGCCCAGTACACTTCCTATATCCCCATCGCTCTACCGCATCTCACTGACACTTTTTCAACACTTTCTATTATGGATTCAGACGCAGGCGACACGCCATTAGTCACTGATGCGTTCACTATAGCCGCATCAGACCAAGTGACGTCACCAAAGGCTTTGAATCCCGAAGACCCTTCTGTTTTGGACATTTTTAAATGTCTAAAAACGACTTCGAATAAAGAAAATGCGTTAAGTTTGTTTCTTTTGAATGCACGCTCACTAATCAATAAAATGCATATTTTTAGATCTTTCATCTCATATAATCCTCGCATTATTCTGGTCACTGAAGCCTGGTGTACCTTCGAGACTTCAAGCTCAGAACTAAGTGATTTAGGTTATCATGTTCCGTAAAAACCGCGGAGCATGACGTGGCGGTGGATGATTAATTTACTTAAGGGAGCAGTATTCTACAACCATACTTGATAAGCCGTGTCTTGATAGGATTGACGACTCATTGTGGCTCTCAATATCAACTGAATCCTGTGAACTACTCTTAGGATGCGTCTACAGACAACTTAACGCCACGTATGACTACATGAATGACCTTGTTAATGGACTGAATGATTGCCTTCACAGTACAAAATAAATGGTGGAGATTTCAATATGCCCGATATCTCTTGGACCTCCTTCATAGCCCGTGCAAATCAAGCAGTTTCTCGCACTTGTCCAAACAAATGGATGGCTCCAGCACGTTTAAAAACCTACCAGACTAGACCACACTTTAGATCTCATTTTTACAACAGGTATCTCATCTGCTAAAGTATCCGTTCCGGAACAGTTTTCCGGAAGTGATCACAATGTGGTTAACTTTATGCTTGACTTAAAAGCTGCCAAAATGTCAAACATCATACGTTATCGCCAAAAAAAATTCATCGACTGGAGCATGTTCACCACATTGTTTAGATCCTTGGAGTGGAACACATTCTTTCTGACCTCTGACCCTAGTACTGCAACCGAAGTATTTAATGAACACTTCAGGTTTCTCACGATCATCTTAACCCCAGAAAAATTTAGGCGCGGTTATATGTGCAGCAAAGACCGGATTCTCACTCCGAGAGAGCAATGTATGCTCAAACGTCTCAGATCACGGCACCGAAAAACACGTGATTTCCCATTATTATTCAAATGCATAAAATGTTTGACACTGTAGAATATAGAACCAAAGTGCTCTACCTAAATGAGGAAAACCGTGCGATTAAGGGCAAAGAGATGAGCTCCGAATTGATGCAATTATTGAAAGGCAGGAACTGTACAAAAGACCCTATTGTCTCAGTAGTTACACTACAGAACAAAACTACTGTAGATGATCCTGTAACAATCTGCGAGACCCTCAGTTAATATTTTGCTGCTTCCTTCAACATTGAAGAAAATGTATTGCCTCCACCCCTCCCTGTAAAAAACAAACACGTTCCTGTGCCACGTTTCTGTTGATGCAGTAAAAATGCGCTCTCAGTTAGCTACT
>JTDE01005357.1:5771-25619 GCA_014338405.1 Paragonimus skrjabini miyazakii
TTAAGGATGGCGCGTTTTAACAGGCGCTCCATTACCTTGCATGGGATGCTGGTGAGGCTGATCGGCCGATAACTCGCAGGGGAATGACGATCTCCTGTCTCAAATATGGGTGTGACAATGGTATCTTTCCATGCCTCCTGAAGAGTGTTGGTTCAAAGTGTCTGTTTAAACAGACTATGGAGAGGCACTGCCAAACCAAGGGCCGCTTCCTTCAGGATCCGAGGATGGATCCCGTCTGGTCCCGTTGCATTATAGGGGTTGGTCTTAAGCAAGAGATCCTGAACGTTGAGCACAGAGAATTCAGCTGTTGGGAGTGGGCATTGGAAATTTCTCCTCGGGAGAATCGGATGCCTGGTTTCCGGAACCACATTGTAGACTGCTGAATAGTAATCTCTGAAAAGCTCAGCAACCACCTGAGGGTTGGAGGAGGTTTTCCCGTCGGGAAGCCGCAGAGGAAGCGCTGAGGGCTTAGTTTTTCTCTGGTGACGCATGTACTTGAAGAGAAAATTTTTATTCTCCCGAGCTACCAGTAGGATTCTTGCCTGTACCTGCTTGGTATGTTGACGGATTTCCCGCCTGCATCTGTTTCGTACAGAGCGAAAGGCTTCTAGATCCTCCAGCTTGCCCGTTAGTTTCTGCTTAGAGAATAGACGGGAACGTAAGTCAAGAAGACGACGTATGTTCCGCGGAAGCAGTGAGCGAGATGAGGACTTCCCCAGTTTACGAGGAACAAATGCCTCATCAGCTTCATGAATGGCATCTTTAAAAGAAAGATAGTATGTGTTCACTGAATTAGACACGAGTTTGAGTGTACTAAAGAATGTCTTCCGTGCGCCAAAGTTAGCTTTTCTGGAAGTTTCTGAAAGAAGTCTTTGTTACGGTATTTTGGAACCAATAACAGATAAAATCGAAAGCAAGTAACATGTGGTCACTATGTCCAAGCAGTGGGTTGATGACCCCTCTATCTACCAAATGAGCCTCAGTTGTAATAACAAGATCAAGCAAAGAGGGTGTCCGTCCTGGACGGTACCGTGTAGGTAGCTCGACATGTTGTGTCCAGGCTCTTTCATGGATCAACATCGCTAGGGATTTCGAAAATCCGTAGTCAGAGTCCTCATGAGGAGCAGCTACATAGTTAAGTTTGGGTGCGTTAAGGTCACACATAATGAGAAGATGGGAGAAACGCTGTGTAGACAAGAGATAGTCTAGGACGGCAAGAGAGGCCTCGTCATCAGATGCGCCGCACGACGGCGATCGATAAATAACACCGACAAGGAGCGTGTCACGACTACGAAGCTGGAGTTTAAACCAGAGTCCGTCACAATTCCGTCACACTTCACACACATTTTTCTATGCGGTTGGTACTGGCAACTTCTGGCTTAGAAATACAGCACAGCCTTCCATGCGTCTAAGGGAAGAGTCTGTTTGGTACAATAATTATCCAGGAACATGCAGTTTGTTATCATTGATGTCTGCGGAAAGCCAGGTTTCCGTTAAAGCAAGAATATGAGGACAAGTATTGTAGCATGCAAGCCGGCTGTTTCTACTCCGGTTGTCCGTCACACTTGCGGACCAACGTTGGGGCAATGTGGAGACACCAAGGGACAGCGTTCTTCCGAAGTGGGGGTTCCAACAAGTCCTGCAAAAGGAAACAACAAGAAACAAACATGAGCCAAAGGACCAGTAAGCCATGCACACGACTTACACAAACGATAACTAAAACGGCGTCGACAACACAGCGGCACACTCCGTTACACAATTCAAATTCAACCTGTGCGCGCTTGCTGGTCTCGACCGCACGTTACAGTATCGTGCACCAACTGTCTGATTTCAGGTAGTTTGTTCAAAAGACTCAGACAGTGTACACGCACCTGAGGGCTACCTCCTCGTTTGATTGGATGCAAAAAGAGACTGAAAAGCGCAAGGAAGAACTTCAGAAAGCAATCCTAGTAGCGAGGGAGAGTGTGTAGATCGCGTCACAGTTTCCTGAGCCCTCTTGGAGGGTTACGGCTGTTTCTTCACCGCCTGAGCATACGTGAGCTTTTCTGTGGGACGCTTCTTCTGTTTCTGGTTGCTCAGGTTTGATGGCATGTAGACCGACTTTACTTTTCAAATGCAGGGCTTGATGAAGGTCTGAGCCTGTTGATGTCCTGATGCTTGACTGGTGTGATCCGGAGATTGACCAGACTGCGTTTTCTGTCGATACGGATGCCCCAGAGATAGAATCAGGTCCATCGAGATCCGTTTATAACGGTGTGAGCTGCAGGTGATCAATTCATTTTAAGTGCTTTTTTCAACACGTTTTTGTTATGGGGTGATGGGTTGCTGGAGTTAC
This sequence comes from Paragonimus skrjabini miyazakii, assembly GCA_014338405.1. Lineage (NCBI taxonomy): Eukaryota > Metazoa > Platyhelminthes > Trematoda > Plagiorchiida > Troglotrematidae > Paragonimus > Paragonimus skrjabini miyazakii. The sequence goes on from JTDE01005357.1 coordinate 8,107, forward strand.
TTACTGTTTAGAAAAGGCCTCCTCAGTTGGTGGAATGCCTGCACAGTTAGGGGAAGATGAGGACCAAATACGTCTGTGACAACATACCTACGGAAGTGTGCTATCCCGGTGATCCTGGCAAGAGGGGATGGAGTTGGAGACGTAACTAGAGGGTTTGTTGATGTCTCCTCCATGGAGTATACCACTACCTGTCGGTCTTGCCTATCATGGTTAAGGTGCCTTGTAGTTTGAAGAAAGCTAACGCCAATTATCACCTATTTAAGCGGCCATTTGGATTGCGATTATTTTTCTTTCATTCTCCACTTCATCACTCTTCTTGCCCGCATAGATTACTCGATAATCAAAACGGGCCCGACATCGTAAAACGGAATCTGAAAAATCCATCATTTCCGCTTGGAGCCGGACAGTCGCAGCTATTAGTGCTGTTTTCTGGCATTCCAGTGAAATATTATGGACGCTCGATTGGCAAAAGCCATTTCGTCTTGTGCAAATTGAACTCGAACACGACCGACTATCAAGTGACTATCGAGTGTCTATCGACCAACTCACGACTGACTATTGAGTGCGATAACTGTGCATATGGTAGTCACCCGTTAGTCGGTCAAGGGGGAAATTTTTCGTAGCCCTTATTTTGTTACGAACGCCTGTCGGTTTACATACTAAAGGCCCTGACTAACGAGCACGTCTTATTTTCAAGCTAATTCCCAACGAAACCACTTCTTCGCGCAGCGGTATCGAAATATCGGTAAAATTATAAAACTAACGGTTTTGAGAAAAAGACGTAATGGAAGAACACGAAATGTACACCATGTTTGAAGAATCAGATAATTTCCCTTTATTGCTACTTCTGCTCTCTCTTGGGTCAATTCGTTTTTACATTCTGTATCCACCGATGGACATCTTGACAACCGCCTGACATTCCGAATCCAACTGAAACTGGAATATCACAATCATTGTTAGAAATACGACTATATGCCACTTCAGATAAATCAACGAGAATATTACGCCGAACCATTAAATCAAACGCTCGCTAGTCTGTCATAACTGAGGGACCATCAAAATGCAAGGTGAACTTGCATAATTTTCAACCATCATACGAGTTCTCAGTGTCTAACTGAAAATGGAATAACTCAGTTAATATTAGGAATACGACAACATATCACTTAGGTAAAATCAACAAGATTATCTTGCTGATCAGTAGAATGAAAACCCAACGTCCGCATTTCTTCACACAATACACACCCACTTCCCAAATTGCAAATGGGCCACCAATTTGAAGCCGCGCTCACGAAATTATGGTCAGATGGTGTGACTAAACAAAAATAAACTGATAACAATTGAGTTTTGAACAAGCAATCCATGTCCTTCTAAATTTGTCTCGTTCGCAAGGTTACAAACAGTGAAGTCTAAATTGCTTTATCCGTGAAATTGTTGAGTGACTCAATAGTCACTCGATAGTCGATCGACAGACTAAGTGTGCTACTAGGGTGCTTTCGGTAGTGGTCTGAGGGTAGGGATAAAAGAAAGAGATGATAAATCCCGGTTGCTCTGAACAGCAAGAGCAAAGCATTTTTCGATGAGTACAAAGTGGGAAAAAGGTTACTCCAACATTTGCCTAGCTCTGTTTTGAATACATCTACGTTGGAGGCTTCCACGACCTATGCAGTTAATTTGTTCCACGAGTTGACTACCCGGTCAGTGAAAAAGTTGAATCGAACAACCAATCGTGGTGTCGTTTTTTTGATCGTGGACCTATGACCTCTCAAACCTCTGTCCTGACGTATCATGAACAAACATGCCAGGGGGCTTTTGTCGGTGTGATGGGTAATTTTGTACACTTCAATAAGGTCACCTCTTATTAGCCGACTTTCCAGTGAGAATAAATTTAACGAACTTAGTCGATCTTGGTAATTTAAACCATTAATACCTTGTACCGTACGTGTGGCGAGCTTTTGTGCTTTTTCGAGTACAGCTATGTCCTTTTTCAGATACGGTGACCAAGCCTGGACACAATATTCCAAGTGGGGCGAACTATGGCCGAGTACAGTGGAATAAACACTGTTGGGCATGGGTTGGCGATCGCAGACTTTAGTCGGTATTTACGATTACCGTGCATTTTGTCGCGGCTGCAGCACACTGAGCAGGTGGAGAAAACGTGCTGGTGACCTGGATACCTGAGTCTCTCGTTTGCTGTTTTGTTGCAAGTTCGACTGTCCGTCCATGTGCATCCCTTATATACCTAGGGGTCGACTGAAAATTATTATCAAGGGGATGACTTTTGAAGACATTCAGTGGTAAATCCCACCGTATTGTCCATTCACAGATCTTCAGAATGTCCTCCTGATAGGCACCCGAGTCCGACGCATTTCCCACCAGCTTTATGTCATCTGCATACAGGTAGCATGGACTGACCAGGTTGCCGGTCAAGTCACTTATGTATACCGGGCGAAGATTGACCCCTGAGGTACGCCACATAACGGGGAACCCTTGTCTGACAATACTCCTCTTACTCTCACCCTGCACGATCTTCCAACTAGGAACATTTGCATCAACCTGCAGATTCTAGGAGAAATTTTAGCTCCTCTTAGCTTCCAGCCTAAACGCCTGTGGTTGACAGAGTCGATGGCTTTCTGGAAATCTAGGTGACACACATCGACCACTTCCCCTTTATCCAGCTTCTCCGTGACAGTGTCTAAAAACATCAGCAGTTCGGTGAGGCAAGATCTACCTTTAAGAAAGCCGTGTAGAGATGCTTGGAAGAATTTCTGCTCGCAGAGAAATCGACAGATCCTCTCACGTAATATGCGTTCAAAACTTTTGCTAACGACACTAGTTAGGCTTACTGGTCTGTAAGTTCCGACCTCTGAACGTTTGCCTTCTTTGAAGATTGGAAGTATAGTGGCTTGTTTCCAATCCCTCACAATTACCCCTGTTTCCAATGTGAGATTGAACAGCTGGGTAAAGGGCGACGCCAGCAATTTGGTCGGGTCCTGCGGACTTTGTACAGCTTAGTTGGAATATTGCTCGCTCAACATCGTGGGGCGCAATATCCTGATCGACCATGGTGACACCCACGGTGTTAGGGTGGGGCTCGGGTGCTCCGTTGTCTGAGCGATAAACACTTTGAAACTGTGCCATCAGTGCGTCCACTATGCCCTTGCCAGTCGTTATAATCTCTCCGTTATAGGAAATTGAGGTCCAAATTTCCTTTCTTAAGGAGGATCTGCACCGAGCATAACCGTAAAACCTCTTGGGGTTCTTTTTAACGTCCCGTGCTAAGTTAAGCTCATAGATTAGACGAGCATTTCTTGCTACCTTTTTCCAGTTCAGTTCAGTTCACAGGACGTGGCGGCTAGCAGCCTGGTAGTCCAGTTTTTTGCGCTGGTAGTCGACAGCTCCCCGCGCTTCGATTGAGGATCCCTTAATTGCTCCAGTTCGAGCTTTTTGGATATCATGAAGCTTTTATGTCCACTTTGCTGAATGTATGCCTTCCAGGCTATATATTTGCATTGGAAAGCTCTCATGGCCCTGAGTCTAACCCATGGCTTCAAACTCCTTCCTCCGACTTGTTTCTGAGGGACGTTCCTATCTGTAAGGACCCGGAGGTTGTCAACGTAATTTGCTTTTAATTTATCGACGTCCCCTACAGAGACTGTTGGGGTTCATGTCATTCTATCAGTTTCCAATATCAGTTTGTTGTGATCGATTCGGTTAAAAAGTTGCACTTTGTGTGCCTGTTTTACCGATAGGGAACACTGGAATGAGAAATAAATCTTCATATGATCGCTCTTTCCGAGTGGTGCCGCAGTCAACATGTTAGCGATGTCAGTGCTATGACGAGTCTAGTGTTGAGGCTATCCGACCAGGTCGGGATCTCGTGGCCAATCGAACATGCTGTGTTAGTGTGAAATTCTTGACTAGGTTAAGCAATTTGTGATCGAAACCTTTACCATTGACAGGTCCCAATCACCAGTTGATTTTAGGAGCATTGAAATCTCCCCAAACTAGCATGCGATAGCTTGATTGACAAACTGATTGGAATGATTTCAGCAATGCTTCGCCTTCCTCTGGTTGCACACCCGGACTTTGATAAACCCCGAGGACTATCAATGGAAGGTTGATGTGGAGAAGGACGCGGGTAGCTCAGCGTTTCGCAGAACGCTTAGAATCAACTGTTTTTCTGAGGATTTTCTATGTTTAGGATCCTGAATTACCGGTTCGGGAGCATGGATAATTATGTTCCTGTCCCTTTTTAGGGCGGCCTCATAGGAACTTGGCAACTGTCTAACTGCACTAATATGCTTTCGTAGAGTAGCCCTGACGTTACGAAGATGTGCCTCGTGTCGCACCATTCGTGTGAGCACCGCATTTACATTAGTCGAGCTTAGGTGCACGCGATCATTTTAGGGGGTCCTGCAATCTTTCTCCACTTGTCTATTTGGCGTCAAAATAATTGGTTTCCAAGGTCTAGGAGCCTTAGTTGTAGCTGACTTCTTGGTCCCTGAGCAGTCTCATTAGCCTTTTGGAGTTTTGGGGACACCAGGCTGTTGTTCTTAGGGCGTATCGACGTTGACATAAGTGGCGTTGAGCGCATAAGTGGGCTACATCCAGGTGTTGGGCCTACGGGCTGCTTGCAGTAGGCCGTCGGGGTGCGCACACAATTTCTTGAGGCTCCGTGTTGTTTGGTCACGGTTTTCGCAGGCGTAGAATTCCGAGGTTGGTTAGTGGTTTAGTTTGGGGACCGGGTACTGGAATTCGTGATGTGTGAAGCACTTATTGCGGATTCCGATCTATCTGAAAGACAAAGCGACTTTCTTCCCTTGGTCTTGCATTCTACTCCGATTCAGCACAGATCAGAATATTTGCTGCACAGCTTTTATAGCTGTGTGTTTATACGTGCACACAATTGATGACACCATCCATGGCATTTGGTAAATTGGAGCCTGGCCACCACCTTTTTGCCACAATGCTTGCTAAGGCAAGGATAAGAGATTCGGGGCATATTTGTCTGGCTTAGACGACTTAATTTATGACAAGTAAATGGAATCCAACTTGCACCCAACGATAATTCGTTTTTAATATGCTTACGCACTCTAATAACTAAGCGTGAGAAGCTTACAAGCGAATGATAACAAAACGAGTAGAGCCACTTATCGCGATGCAAGTTCCGGGGCTCGTACACCCAAGGTTTCCTCAGCCTTATATTGACACGGATCGGAATTCACAGTGCGAGGACGGTGGAGCTGCGAACAAACTTCATTTATTTATTTACTCACCGTACCCAAGCGGACATCAACGCCACGACAAAGGGCGCTAGGGATATGGACGTAAGAGAACCTTGAACATAATCGCACGGCGGCCGCCAGAGAGAACAAATGTCTACGGAAATTCCAGTCGACCTTCAGAACTCAAACAAGTGCCATACTGGTTGAGCGGCGTTCACAACGGTAGTAACTAGAACATTGTTATACTAGTGAATGTAGTCTACAGTAGCAGAGCTGGCGCGGATTCATTATACAATAGCGAGCAAAATTACGATACCTACGCCAATGCACTAACTTTGATGCTAGTGGTTTGTAGTGAATTTACATTCACAAGATAATGTGAACCGGAGCAGTGGTACTGGCAAGGCAACTCTCATATCGCAGGGAGTTTGGGATTTCGGAGACGTCGAAGGTGATTTCACTACATGGTTTATGGATTAATACACGGGTTGGAGGTAGGAGGGCCCAAACTATCCGGAGCCGGTTAGTTTGTCTTTCTCGGTGTCAAACAGACAACGTATTGGCACGACCGTTCCCTGAGTGTTCCCTGAGTGATCCCTGAGAATTCTAAGGAGACACTTCGGGAACACTCAGGGAACGGTCGTGAGAAAAATTGCACGCAGCCTTATAATACGGCTTAATGAAATTCCATCTGACTTTCGAGTGCCTAATATACCCAACCACGTCGTCGTCCGCATTCAGCAAACGAGCAACTAAATTCGGAAATCTTGTAATTATTGAAAATCCATCGTGATCAAACGATTTTTATGGTGAAAAATAACGGATTGTGGGCAGTTAACAATCAGTTCGACGCATTGCAATTTACAGCCTGCTCGTCAATATGTGCAAGAGCTTCTTATTCATTCCACTCCCTGACACCTGCAATGAAAAACAAGTCTTTAGCACGCATTAGAAGTGGAATATCTTGGCTAATAAGCAAGATACAACAATAACTGATTTGGACAATCTGGCAGAGAACTTATAGTTGTTCCAGAAAATAAACGGTTCATCCACCTACAGCATATTGTTCGACTGCCCCGGAAAAATTACCATGCAAATGAACATATACAATTTATATCAAAAGGAATATGTACACCATTACATCATCATCACCTTCATTGGATGTGATTACCAAAAGATCCACGTTGTTGGCGTTTGCTTCTTTCTCTACTCTCAACCTGGCATTCTGGATCCGTCTTGGAATGATCCTCTTGACGTTCGTGTGCGACACGACGGGATACCTTCCTCATGACGGATTATGGATGGGAGAAATGATGGATGGTTTTAATGTTACATACCAACAACAGTTGTGGCCAACGGTGTACAGGCTATTGATACGTGGTAGTTTACCCCTCTCCAGTTGGGACATATTCTGCAATTGGGGTGGAGGTGGAGAATAATGGATGTCGACGGAATAAACCGTCCTTTTACGCATCTTCTCCAATCCACAAGTGAAATCGGAAAGTACGATTGGTTGCCTGAAATTTATATACGATGTGAGTTCATCTTACCGTTTGCTTTTGCCAGCACGATACATTATGTCCGTGGCTTCAGACGATGGTATTTCTGATGGTTGTTCTAGGGTCCGTTGGTACTTGTATGCCAAGTGCAAATCTTATGAAAAGCGGGTGCAGAATGGGTAAGTGATACCCGTTGCACGATGCACGTTGAGTTTGTAGAGCTTAGAACCGGTGGGTGCTGCCAGACCGTCCAACAACAACCTATGGTACTTCGTTGACGCTATTCCGGGCCAGAGGACAAACCCCGGCTGCGTTATCCACGACTTGCGCACGATTCCCACCCTCTCGTCCTCGAACTCAATGACTTGTCACATCTGAAAGTGAATGGTTGATTAGCGAAAGCGCTAAATAAGTGTCCATAAAAATGGTGCGACATTAGGTAGCATTTACTTGTTCCGAGTTTGCATGATAAGCTATTACATGAAACTCTCTGTAAATGGCAGCAGTAACCCTTTACACTGAATGCTATCACGGTCCACCCAAAGAGTGAATGTGTACATATGGGAGCAATGAAAATGTAAAGTCTGTTGGGTGGGAACATGTTGTCAAAAAAATCACAACACGTTGCAAACCGTCGGATGCGAATGCGTCTTCCGCTTATCACTGCGGGTAGTCCATCCACCAAAACGGAGTTGTTAGGTTATTCCCCATTGTACATAATGTCCTCGTGTAAGATGTGTCCCTTTTTGTGGGTTGCAGTAGGAGTGAATATTGACCGCGCATTCTCCACTACTCCACTCACTTCTTGCAGCGATACCTGCTTCCACTCAATTATGCGTCAAAAAATCTGTGCGGCCGGCATATTGGGAGCTCGCACAAACCCGCGTAAGATTCTCATGTACGATGTAGGTGGAAACGTTGAATAAGTGTCTAGCAGACCACGCAATCTAACGTCTGTACTTTGTGCAGGCGTGGATGATACAGTGGAAGTTGAACACGAGCTCGGACTCACCGTAGAGACTAGTGAACTGAACCAATGTTTTCTGGAACACTGAGTCCACATAATCAACACAGTGCAGACACTTCTTTTGGCAACACAGTAAGTAGATGCAAACGGAGAAGTTTAGGACATCTTCATGCATTTTGTCCTCCACTATTTATTTCGAAGCCACAGGACTGATGCACAAAAAGAACTGACGAAATTCCGCAGCCTTCCAACGGTCGCAACCCACAACAGACCGACATTTCCTAGGGATCTCTACCGTCAAAGCCCCTCTAAGTTCGCTCATTCTGGTGTTCAACTGAGTCATTTGGGATGAATTTGCTTTCCAGTTAGACTCGCCCTCCACATGTTCATGAGACGCTGCATCATTCCCAGACACACCATGTGCATGTAACCTAGGAGGAAGCAGGTTATCACATCTACGCATAATATCTCATAAGGAGACTGACTAATATGACGCTCTTGATGGCGTCGAGTCCGGAAATCGAAGTCCGTTCATAGACGACATGTGCTTGGTGGGAACACGATTTTCCGATTAACGTACACTCTTGGTGCTGTGCATTTTTCGCAACGCCTAAAGCCCGTATGGCTTTTCACCTGATGAATGAAAGCTCTAGCCGGTGTACCAACAGTTATGTAGTCCAAAATCACTTGTGCATCACCACTTATACGCTGACAGCGTTGAACCACCCTTTAATACCTTCATCAAGTCTTCAACTGAATTATCAAGATATTTGCCGACTACTGATGAGTAGTCGGGGATTTGGTTAATTTCAATTTGAACATCACCCACATTTGATCACAACTGTCGCATTCCCGTAGACTTTCCAGTCGGCCCCTTTCGAAAAGAAGCACTAGACTCGAGTTTTGCTCTTATTAGAGCTCGTCAGTAGTGCATATCATCGCCACTGCCGGGACTTGAACCACGGACATGTTGTTCATGAGGCAACCGTGTTTACCACTGCGCCATTGACCTCACGTTAGGCGCGACCAAATTATCATATGTGAACGCTCAACCACTTTCGCTTGTGAGTAATGATCAGGTTGCCCGATCGTCTCGAAATGGAGACACAGTTACTGTCTGTTAACTCCTAATCGCGGGGTTATCGATTGGAGTTAACAGACAGTAACTGTGTCTCCATTTCGAGACGATCGGGCAACCTGATCATTACTCACAAGCGAAAGTGGTTGAGCGTTCACATATGATAATTCGGTCGTGCCTAACGTGAGGTCAATGGCGCAGTGGTAAACACGGTTGCCTCATGAACTGAATGTCCGTGGTTCAAGTCCCGGCAGTGGCGATGATATTTGTCGACATTCAAAGGTTTAGATAAACCACTGAATCATCCCACGACAAACACTGGTGTTGAAGGGGCTCTCAGTCTTCCCAGTATGATCCACAGTTGTGAACGTGAGCTGTTGAAAAAGGTGACGCCGTCGACGTGTAGTTGAAGCCGGTGAACTTGCAAGTCATCCGTCAATCTTTCATGTACGGCATGGCTTATGCAATCATTCAAACCGAAATGAACATACTCCCCACCCTCGATGAACGTAGAAGCACACTCCCGTTGTGTTCTCGACAAAGTACCTGCATCCAACGGCAACTCCGGTAGCGTTGCCCTCAAGTGACAGGGCATAATGCCGACGGACTTTAAAGACAAGCGAGCCTTAATGGCGATCGAGCGAACAATTTCCGTTAATGTCCTCTTCTCCCTGTTGACACCGATGACGTTTTTGGCTGAAACGTTGGTGACAGTAGTGTTTAATGACATGGTAACCTACCTGCATTCTGCACAATAGAAAGGCTCCCTGTGATCAGTACTGGAGTGACCGCCGAATTTAGAGACTGCGGTACGGACCCCGCGAATCTTCCATCTGCAGGCAAAACTTCTTCAACAGTTTCCCCGAAACGCGGGATGGTTTCAAGGGAACTTTCATCTACGTTCTTTACTTAATATCGCAACGGGTACTTACCTAGATAATGTTGCAGAACTGGATGATTCGTCCGGGCCTCCTGAACAGTGGTTGCTGTCAGGTTTTTAAGGTTGTTTCCGGAACCTTCCTTACGAGTCAATTCGGCCAAACGGTAAACGTGAGCACGTGAACAAACACGCGGTTCATTTAGTGCCTTTGCGTTCATTTCATACGTAACAAACGAACCAAATGGCTGAAATTATTCACTTGACGCCCCAAAACTTTGAGCAATGGTTCGATTAAACGAATTCGATACGAGTGGCGTGGGTGCGCCAACACGTTTTTGAAAATGGAAACAGTTTGTCTTAATTTTTGTTAGCAAGTGTGCATGCTACATCAAATAAAAAGTATATCTATCTCATGTCGGTGAGTGCTTTCTCTGGAACACTCAACGATCATCCAGGGAACGGCTGAATGTTACAGTGTTCCATGAGAGCACCCGTTGACCTGAAAGGCAGATAATAAAAAAACAAGATGTAACACATCTCACGTAAATTACAGCAAGTTCCAAGAACAAAGTAGGATCAATGTTCGGTTTTGAGTTAACAAGACCTGCAATGCAGGAAAACGATCCGTAGAATTGCAACTGAATATACTAGAAGGAGTGCTGTTCCATTGGAAAATGACTGTTGTCTTAGGAAAATCCGGGGACGAAGCTTGAAAAACCTCCTGGCATGTCTTCGCCGGCCTTCCTCATTCCGTTTGGATAGTAGGACCTAAGGCTAGTAGCCGAATGATGTCCAGTTTCTTGCACCAGTGAGCTCGGATGATCCCGCCCTGCTGCAACAAATGCAGAAGAATAACTTCTCTTCAACGCTGTTCTGGAATCTTCGGTGGTATGTAGAACACAGTTTGTTATCGAATGAGCAGCGATGAAGCATTATTCTACCAGATCTATCCTAAAACGAAGTGTGTGAAAATTGAATCAGCCGGAAATCGTCTAAATCCGAGTGGATAAAAATCAAGAATTTCAAGTCGAGACTCGTGCGCACCTTTCCCTAAGTCCGTGACTAGTATGATACCAGCGCACTGAGCACTTTACGGCGATTGTATCTACAATCAGGCCGGTGTATACCACCTGATTAGCATAGTTGAGAGCCGGTCTGATATAAACCCCATAAAGTGTCTTACGCGCTTTCTTGTCAATGCGGGGAAAAGCGCGCTTCCTCTTCCTTAGAGTGGCGAATCTCTTTTTCGTCACCATCTTGTGATGACACGCGAAGGATAGATTGAGCGGCAATCAAAATTCCACGTCTTTCTTTAAATCCATTTTCCTGAAATCCACTGCGCTGAATGCACCATGAATCGCGAAGACATTAACAGAGTTCCCACGGAAAAACATGTGTACGGACTTGCTGTGGTTTACTGTGGGACTTCAATCGTCCAACCATCGCCTAATCGCATCAACATCAATCTTTAAGGCACTTGAATCAGAAGCATTCCAGATTTTTAGGTCATCAGCGTGTAGAAAGGAATTACAGGAAATATTGCCTGGAAGGTCGTTGATGTGGGAAAGAAACAAAAGAGGACCTAGCACTGACCCTGGAGAAAACCCGCAGAAATCGGACAGACAAAAGGTCTGACCGGTATTAATTATAACAAGAATATATAATCAAAAAAGGATCGATCAGGCAAAGAACCTCTCCCTGAATAACATAAGCTCCTAGGTTGTGCCCGAAGGAGCCTTGTGGAACACGATCAAAAACCTTGGTGAAATCAAAGAAGATAGCCTGTGAGATGGGACCGTTGTCCTTTGTTTTCCTCAGACTGTCCATAAAGTTAGGCGCATTTTTATGCAAGACCGACTGAGAAGTAAGCCATGCTGAATGGGGGAAAAGATTGCCCGATAAGTAGTGCCCGAAGGTAGCACGCTTCGATAAGCGTTCAACTACCATGTATGGAATGTTAGTAATTCTAATTGTTTGAAAACTAGCCGAGAAGTGCCAGTCACCCGCTCTGAGGATGACCCTGATAGTGGCATTTTCCAGGTACTACGGAAAATACCAGTCCGGAGTGCCCGTTTAATCAGCTTATAAAGGGGCTGTGCCAGATTACCAGCTGGTCCTTCAATAATCTTGTCAGGACCGGTCGCACTATATATGAACTAACCTAACATAATGTCTTCAAACTTTAACATCGAAAATCCGTCGGTAACTAGTGGAGGCAGAAATATCTGCAGCGGTAGAGTAGAGTGACAGTTCGGCGGCGCACCCTCGTTGACCACTGAATATTACTACTTAGATAACTCGGTCACAACCAGGCGATCGGAAGATATTTTCCCCTCAGGTGGTCGAAGAGTAGTTGGAGGGCTATTCTTTCTCAGTCGATGCGTATACTTAAGTTAGTAGGTTTTGTTCCATCGGGCTCTTTGGGGGACCTTCTCTTGTGCGAGTTGAGTTCGACCGCGGAAGTCTGGCCTACATCTATCTCGAACAATATGGAAAGCACTCAGGTCCTCCGGGTCTTCTCTCGAACCAAATCTAGTGAATAAATGGGAACGACCACGAAGGAGACGACTAGTTCCGCGCCAAAAAGGTAGGCAATGTGAGAAATTGCAAAAGTTGTGCGGTAAGAATAAATCGTCCGCTTCTTGAATTACGCTGTGAAACGCATGATGGTTCTGATTCACAGAATCGCACTAAGGATGTAGTGATCCTATATATTTTTCTAGGTCATTAATATCAACCTGGCTGAATTTTTGAACCGCGGATTTTTGGCCGGTTGTCGTAAAAAGTAGAAGACGACAGCAAAGATGAGCGGAGATTGATCACTGCGTCCGAGTGGTGGCTTGATGAGCACTCATTCTGTCAGGTGGCCCCATTAGTGATGATTGGTCAAACAGTGAGGGTATATGACTGAAGCGATGCCGATTCGGGGCGCTGACACTTTCTGCCCATGCTCTCCTTCCCATCATCATTGGTGAGGAACCTTTGAATCCGCTTTCACAATCCTGAAGAGACATCGATGCCCGGGTTATCCTGTGTGAATCGAAGTCATTCATAAGTAGATGAGAAAATCGTTTTATTCCTTGGAAGCTTCCCATATCTTCGGAAAAGCGTAATCAACTGAGGCGCTTGATGGAGAGACCGATAAATAACCTCGCAGTCAGTCGAGAACGTAGACCATCATATTTAAGAGATAAATAGAATCCACCGATAACCGTGGGTGTTGGGAGGTTCTGCTCGATGAAAATCGCAGAGCAACTCGTCCTTCCTCGACCGGAGTCAGTCCGGTAAACTGAGTATCCGGAGAAACCCAGTTCTCTCACTTTTATCGCCCATGATTCAAGCCTCCGTGAAAACAAAGATGTGTAGTGGAGTAGCACTAACCAACTGTCTGACATCCGATAGTTTACAAAACATGCAAAAACACTTGGCATATGTGTATTAAAACGCCACCTCTTCATTCGCTTTTGTGGAAGGCAGGAGAGGAGAGTGCGAAGAAGGGCTTTCGCGATCAGAACTTAGATTGGGGAGGGGGCCAGAGGCGGCGCTGATGTTGGACTTGGTTTGCTCTGCCGAGTTGATCTGACGGCTTCCACTTGCGGCTGTGGGCGCGACATCGCCGTCTGTGAGTACGTCAGGTAACATAGTCGACGTATGCCTGGCATTCTTGATGTCGCAAACTGTAGCTCCTGCGTCCATGACAGTTTCCACTTTTGGGATATGTGTTTGGTAGTTTTCACCCACAGAACATCTGACTCAATCATCTACTAAAGACGAGACCTTAAAGTAGGCAATGCGTTTAGTGTTTTAAGACTATTAAAAGAGAAACCTAACGCTATGGGCCAAAGAAGTGCTTTTCGATTCATGGAAAGTGACCCAACTTTCTCCTTCATGTCCGAATTCTTGAAGAAAACATTTTTGTGCATAGCCGTCTAATACGATTTGTGGCGGGTAACGGGACGGACGGTCTTCGAACTGTCCCACTGCCCACAACATCTGTGCTTGTGCTTAAAAATTCTGTCGTCAGACTGACGTTCATCGGAACGTTGCAGCCACTTTCTTCCACAAGTACAAGAGCCTGAGTGGGCGTTGCGCGAACGGAAGCTACAGCATTTGTATTTACCCATGACTTGCGGTTGCCATGATCTTGGCTCTGGTTTTAGTCTGCCAGTCACGCACCTCCCGTTCTTGCGGAGAACGGTCGAGAGACGTGTATTTTAAGTTGACAGCGGATGATTTTAAAGCTAGTGTTTTTCAAAGTACTGTCTTGGGTTTGAGCGTTGCAAGTGAGGCCATCGAAATGCTAGATTTTTGTTGAATTAACGCGCAGCCTGCTTGCAAACACTAGGTTTGTGTTGTCCAGGGAGAAGAAAGATGCCAGGACTCCGCTGGAGAAGAGATTGTGGGAAGCAGCCCTATAAACCAATTCCCCATTTTTGAGAGCCTTTTCCTTCCTCTCCATTGCGGACACTCTTTGTGCACGATAGAGAGGGTGTTAAGGTAGCTGCCTGCATTAGACGAATTTTATGCGTTTTATAGAAAGCCGGTGGTCACCTTCTGTGTCTATTTATGCCCTTCTTGTTGATACTCATTCCTACACTTGAAATCTTTTTGTTAGTAATTGGGAGCCTTTCTCGGCTGAAAATTATCCTTTAAAGAATGAAATCTGACCTCAAACAGCGAATTTATGAAAGATCCGTGAATATCTGGCAAAATTTCGGTGTTATCGCTCAGGTATTTCAAAATCGTTGGCTTTCTGCGATAAAAATGATCGCGAGCTTTGAAAGGTTTGTTTTAGCCGACCGTTAATTGACTTGTCCTTCATTTGGCATCAAGACTGAAAATATTGATGGTGGGTGTTCTTATGTAACATATGCGTTTTATTCTGAAGTTGCGTTTTGTGTTTGATTAGTAGTTAACCATTCTATGTTGATAAATAGTTTCTTGTGTATAAGTTTGATTTTAGATGATGAATCACTCGTAGGGATTCAAAGATCTATTCGAGAATAGAGAATTCTCTAGCCTCGAGGCATCTCGAAGTCGTTTGAAAAAATATATAAAGGACCGCTGCTTTGTACGTGCTTGGTCTAAGCACAAAATCAAGCAATGGGCGCCTGAAGCGTGATAATGCGAGTGTTAGTCTTACTGAGGTTACGTAGTAGATGGCGTACGGATGTATAAAATACAATCGACGTAAGAGCAAAAGCCGCGGGTTTTGACATGTTTAGTGAGTTGAGTTCACTAACTTTCCATGGCTCAGTTCTTGTGATACATGCTACCAATCGCGAATTAGCATCTCTAGGAGAAAAACCACCTTTGTTGTTAGATCTTTATATTACAGCCCAACGGCCTAACTGCTTTGCTGTTCGATGCGCATCCAACAAATCGTGGGCTCACTACAAGTAAAGTGAGCGACTCTAAGCATCTGTTGGAGTACAACACTACAACTGCGGAGTTAAAGCAGTAGGTTGCGGATGTTCATGGTAGGTATGCAACGACAATGGATATTTGCAAAATCCGTCATCGTTTGAAACCTCCGACAAAAATAAATGGGTTTGTGTACATTAATGTTGTAGAAAATCTGCCCCAAACCCTTGATCATATAAAGAAAGTGGCGTGCTGCGTAATCAAAGACGACAGTAATAGATATACACACATGCTTTGCGCGGAAGCAGCAGGTTCAGTTGTTGAGACGTTTGCCTGGTGTGGTCAGTGTTAATACAGCGCATGGAACCAACCGCCACAAGTGAGTCCTCTATCAGTTCATATTTGCGGTTGTAGCTTGAAAATTTATCGGGTTCTGGTTACGAACTGGATGGGCCATGGAAGACCCGTGATGTATGGCTATGTTCGGAGTGAAAAGTACGCTTCCCTGCATTGTTCATTCGAAGCATTTCGTGATGTGATGAGGGATCTTATACCTGTGAGAACGTTTGTGATGGACAAAATAGCGGCCCAAATGCGAGCAGCGCGATTCGTGTTTGGGTGCGACATAATGTTATGTTATTTTCATGTTCGAACTGCTGTGGAGAAGCACGTAAGTTGGTGTAGTTAACCCTATAACCACTACTTAGACAAATTCATTTAGAAGTCGATATTTGTTTCATCGCATAGCCACTCTGGATAACTTAGAAAAGTGGGTGGAAACGTTTGTCCATTTATGGCTAAGGTTCAACCAAGATGTTGCGTTAATCAGACACACATACTCAAAGTTTGTGAACTACCTAATGTGCAATTGGCTTTGCATAAAGCCTAAGTGGGCCATCCATACACAATCAGGAGTTGATCACTTTGGAAACCGAAAAAAACAACCGTCTGGAGAATACAAATTGGCGACTTAAAAAGTGCAGTCACCCACGGGCTTATTTAGCCACGGCCATCACAGCCAGTGGCCAATGTGGGAGTTTCAGATGCAGTGCACCTATGGTTGTGACCGCCATGAGGAGGTTAACGTCGAAGTGTACGTCAAGAATATACTGTTTCGGCTGACGACCAGCAGGATTCAAGGCGGTGTCTTCGTTGTCGTTAGCCTTACCGCTCATACAGATTAAAGAGATAGATGAAGAGGCCAAATGACTATACTGGTTACCCGAGAGGCCATTTTTGCTGTAGTTGTACCGCTTTTGGAACTCATAGAATTGCGTGCCGTTTTGTACGGATGTATCTCACGTGCAACGTCAGCAAATGTGTTCAGCCTCCGTGAATGTATGCTGGGTCCCGGCACGGCCAAATATGATGCAAATCATTGTCAGCACAAATAAACAATAAAAACAAGTAGTTTCCAAATATTCAAAAATCAAACTATACAAAGCGAAATTGAAATTATTCGTATAAGTTTAGTATGTTAGTAAGTAACTACGTTTACGCATGAAGTGCACAAACAAAGTAAATGTGAGGGTCGAACTTTACAATGTTCATGAGTATCGAAATTATTTATGACTTAATGAGGACCGCTGCACGACGACGAACAGAGGCGTGGTTGCTGCAATTCAGATATTGACAAGAAAGCATTTCCTGTTATGTGATGAATTCAAGAGTGAAATGATGATGAAAATAAAATAGAATACGATAAATGTTGCGTATCCCCAAAAGATAAATTGAATGGCAAATATATAATTAGATCGCATGATGCTGTAAAATTGAAACGACTTAGAAACGGCCACTTGGGCGCAAAAAGAGATCTTTCAAATTTTTCGCTAAATATTCAATCGCATATTCCAGGACAAACATAGAATTGATCTGGCACAATAGTTGTGTTGCAATGAAGAAATTCGTCTGTACCCAAAAGTAGACAGTTCCCACATCTTTGTTGAGAAAAATAGGTTATTTTATATTAATAAAAACCCGTCAGTTTTCGTAACCAATCTTACGTTATGAAACTGCTCCCATTAGAAGTTTATCGGGAGAATACATACTTCCATCTTGCAAAAACGTTTGATTTCGCGCATTTTTTTAAGAATATGCATGAATTTGTGATTCCCGACCACATTGTGTTTGCATCCAATTTTTCAATAAATGTCAAAGTAAATCCTAATTACAGTTATTCCACCACATTTGTGGGTTGGTTATCTATCTGAAATATATGTTTAGTCTGTTTCTTTGTCGGTATTTTAGGCGGAAAACGGTCGACGAAATGTCATTTATGAGATCGATTGCACCCGATGTTATCACTTGGTTGCTTCTCTCTACGGCCCATATGACAGTTTAAACATGAATAATATGTCCCACTTTGTCACTGACAAAATGCGTACTGTCTAGTTTATTTCTTACTGGCCATGTTTGAGTGTAGTCTGCCAATTTTACGCAGCTTAATACTTATTTGATTACTGAAGAGTAGTAGGGGATTTTGATTTTCATATAGATTGAA
>JTDE01005358.1:0-23305 GCA_014338405.1 Paragonimus skrjabini miyazakii
TGACATTTATAAATGTACAGGGGTCAGACTGAATAAGAGTGAAAGAAACGGTTATAGTAGTTAGTGTAAGAATAAAAATGGTCGGTACTGTTTATTCTTAGAAAAATGAAGAAAGACAGGGCCACCCTTCAACACAGATCAAACAAGGCACAGCAATCTCAAAATAATGCAACAAACCTTAACAAAATCAACAGTCGATGGACGAGTAAATTGGATGTGTGCTTATATCGTTTCGCGCCGCACAGTTACGTGCGAACGAAAAATTGGAAGGCATACCATGGCCCTTCCTTAATAACCTAATCATGATGTTCGGAACGGTTTGACAGATCATAGCGCAAGTAGGCCAGCGAAATCCCCAAATCACTTCATCGTGCCAGGCGGAGGAGAAGAGAACTATCTTGAGAGTTGTGATGAACATGACTGACATGCTTTGTCTCCAGTTATGCGACTTGTTTTACTATTCCAATATCCTGTATACTTGATTGATACTTACGGTTCGATAATATGCGTTCCGTGTTGTTGCACCTAATTGTGTCTCACGATTCTTATACGATCGATCGTTATCCTATAAAGTGTAATTCTTATTGCAATAGGAGTGTTCATGGATGGCTCGTTTTAACAAACGCTCCACTATCTTTGTGATGCTTATAAGTCTGACGAGCCGGTGGCCAGCAGAGTAGTGCCGGTTGGTTGGCTTGAAGACGTGTAACTGCGACTTCCTACCATAGACTGAGTAAGGGATTCCCAGAGCTAAGTGCCATCCATTCAACTTTGACAAAATGACATTTCACGAAGGGCTACCTAAGTAAGAGGATTACAGCTACCACACAGAGATGTTACTTGCCGCTATATCCTGTACATAACCGAACTGAGCCCGGTAATGCACAGATGACCTTAGGTTGTGCCGATGAACAATGCGGTGTCTCTCAACAAAATCGGACTCCAGGGTCCCGACCTGAAAACAGTTTCTCAGGAGTACTTGTGTTTTTGTAGGTACCCGGTAGCGGTCTCCGGTGACATTGGAAGATGTTCCTGCAAATGAGTGCTCTATCGTGACCGAGGTGCAATAGGTTTATTTTGATGGGGTCCTGCTTCGTCCGGAGGACCGCAGGAAATTTATGAGCTGAATGTACTCCTCTTTTGAGCGACTTCGTTGCCATTTCGTGCTAGCTTCATCTTATAGAAACACCACTGTGGATAACCAGCAGAATCGTCCACTGAAGACTTCGACCGTAGTGAAAGATGACTTCTACGTGGATGAATGCCTAGTGTCCTTTCATTCACTATCTGGGGTTGAGTGCACTCCGAGCGACACTTCGGCAATGTGGGTGTAACGATCCACGTCTAGTCGTTGAGATACGCGTAGCCAAAAAACAGATCCCAAGGTTGAAAACAAGATTGGATCCAACAAATTCTACGGTACTATTGAAGAAATGCATCAATAAATACGAAAGGCAAGTCTCGGTCGTTCGCGACCATAGTCTCGTCTTGCAAAATCAGCAGTTTCTCAACAGGCCCAGCAAGGTCAAAGGTGAGCCGTCTCGCCAGTAGGGCAGGACAAGAATGAATACTTGCGTCGCGGACATTTAAGGGCACAGTAGTTTAATAAAACAACGGGATGGGTTAGGTAGTGGGACTCGGTGTCAAATGAGTGGGGAAGATAGAGAATGCAAACGATGGAGATTAATTTTCTCAGTTCAAGTATCAACAAATTTTCGGTAGGTTCAGACTCACTAAATGGGTTTCTAACTGCAGTGAAACCATTGAACATGTTAAATTTGTTGAAGTTCGTCTGGTACGTTTGTCGTATTTTGTCTGATATGATGCAGAACGATTAATATGTTGAGGCGTGGTTGGTTTGTTTTCAAAAAGCCTATCATTAATTTGTCTTTGCTGTGTGCAGTAAACGATCACAACGAATTTTGTATCATAACTGCACATAAAATGTTTGACCTCTTCCTTTTTAAAACTGTCATTGTCTATCTGTTGAAAACTTCCCTCTTGATGTTATGTGACACGTTCTCATCTTCATCTGTACCGATTGTTTTATTGAGGTTATTTCCCGTTGATTGGTGACTGTGAACAGCTGCTTAGCTGCCCTATATTGAACCCATTTGCTGGATAATTTGTGTACCCAGTTGATTCACATTCGAGGTGAGGAGGCACCTTTGATGTAATTTTATTAAACGTTACAGCATAAGTTCCAATCCTTTCGAGCGCTTTTTTGATGCTTTTTTGGGCTTGGAAGATAGCCACGTTGACCCGACTGTCTGAATAAGCGTTATTGGAATTCATATAGATTGAACATCACCCACGTTTGATCGCAGCTTTCGCATTCTCATAGACTTTCCAGTCAGCTCCTTTCGAAAAGAAGTACTAGACTCAAGCTTCGCTCTCATTAGAGCTCGTCAGTAGTGCATTTCCTCGCCACTGCCGGGACTTGAACCACGGCCACGCTGTTCATGAGGCAACCGTGTTTACCACTGCGCCATTGACCTCACGTTAGGCACCACCGAATTATCATATGTGAATACTCAACCACCTTCGCATGTGAGTAATGGTCAGGGTTGCCTGATCGCCTGGAGAGGAGACAGTTACTGTCTTAACTCCAATCGATGGCCCATCGACTAGGACTTCTCTCCAAGTTGAATTCATAAAAATCATCAGTAATCAAATATCGCTCAACAAGTCAGTGAGGTGGCATACAGCAGACGATTGCTTACGGTTTCAAACCAGCCTCCATCACGCCGGTTACCTGAAAAGAAGAATACTAAGTTGTGTGACGCTATCGTACGATCCCTTGGGAATTGTGGCACCAATGTTATTGCCGGCCCGCAAGTTGCTCCAAGAGTTGTCACTGAAGCATTGGATGGGCTGGAAGGTTGGCTGAACGATGTCGAATCAACAGACAGGGTGGTATCGTCCAGATGCATGGTTCATGGACTTTTTTAGCAACTCATTGAATTGCGTATGTTCTCTGATGCGTCAGAAGTTGGTTAGGGGGCAGTTGGCTATCTAAGGTTGGTTGTCCCGAATAATGGTATTCAACACAGCTTTCTGATGGGTAAACCTAGAATGGCCCCAAAGAAGGCAGCTACGACACCTAAGGCTCACTACTGCCGTTCTGTCGTCCAAGCTGATGTGTTATCTGATCCGTGAGTTGAAAATTCAATTTGGTAATGTTGTGCTGCAGACAGATTCTATAATAGTGTTGTATAGTGGGATCACCTCCGACGTCCCCAGATACCTAAACTCCCTGCGACGTGAGAGTTGCCTTAACTGTACCACCGCCTTGTTTCACATTACCTTGTAAATATATATTTACCGCAAACCAATAACATCAATCTTAGTGTGTTAGCGTAGGTATCGCAGTTTTATCTGTATTTGTACAATGAATCTGCGCCATCTCCACTACTGTAGGCTACATTTACTGGGATTACATTATTTTAGCTGTCATCGTTGGGAACGCCACGCGACCAGTCTGACCGGAGTGGGCCAGAGTTGGATTCCAGTAGGCTAGAGTAGGATCCGAGTAGGCCAATTGCGCTAACGGCACTTTTTTACATTCCTGGTTATTTGCTTTAACAACTGAAGTGGTTAGAATCTTACGTCATCCATCGCTTACGAATGGCCGACATTATTGCGTAAGTTTCACCGACTTCTCTCCTCAGTGATCGATCTTATCTGGCTACAAACTGCCAGGCTGATTTAACGAGATCAATCTTGTAATGAATCGTTTACTTCGAACGCCTTCAAATGAAATAACGCGGACTGATATGGAGGTGTACAAAGGACGCAACGAATAACTCTCCAAATTGACCCTACGACGGACATACTACCGTAAACATCTGCGTGACCGCTGAACACGCAGAAATTAACAGCAAAACGATAAGTACGGCGATAAAAATAAAGCACATGTACATTTCATACAAAAAATTGATAGTCCAAGAAGTATGAGCAATTAGCAACCATTCACGTTGAAGCTGAAGGCATTTTCAAATTTAGCATGTACGGGAAATGCGAACTGAACAAAACCTGGAAAATTAATGGGGAAACAACAAGGCATGAAAAGAAAAAACAACGGAGAAAAATTGACAAGTTTATGTGAAAACGCACTATAACCCCCTATGTGACACCTAAAGTTAGACTATGAATATGACAAATATCCATTTCACGTCAGTGATTTCGGGTTAAATGTTGTCAACATGTGAAGTCATAGCACGAATCAACAAGGCTTGTAACAGACATGGTGTAGTGGAACAGATGTGTGAACTACAATAATTCTCGATACAAAAATAACGAGTGAAGTCAAGGACTGGACTCACCAAAGATTGACAATGTTCTTGAGACGTCCAGTGATGCTGGAAAGTATTCAGATTATTCCCAGCGTAACTGAGGATGCGAAGTAATCAAGCTGAAAGTTAATCCAACAAATAGGATGTTTTAAACTGGGTAGCGAACACCGGCGTCGTAGGAAGAACCAGCAAGCCCGTGTAGCAGATGTAACAGGCAAGCTAGACGTTCTGGCTTCGCGTACCAGTTACAATCGTAAACCAACTGTGAGCAACGTGGAGACACCAGGGGACAGCGTTATTCTGAATTGAGGGTTCCAACGATAGTCCTGTAAAAGGAGACAATAGAAACAAACGTGAGCCAAAGGCCCAGTAAGACATGCACACGACTTACACGATGGAAAACAAAAGTGGCGCCAACAACACGGCAGCACGGTGCGTTACACAGAGTTTATTCGAAAACGTGTCGTGTTGTTGTTTTTTAATCAAGTCAGACAAAAATGTACAATGTGGTCTGATGCGGCAGTTACGCAATGTTAGCAAAATGAAGTACAAAATAATGAGAACTCTACAATGGCTTCACTATATCAAAAATGAAGTTTATGTGCAAACGCATTAAATGACCCTTCGTGGATCTGAAAGTTCTCACCCTTTTGCGATCAGGTTTTGAGTATAGGCGTTTTCATCTCTCACCGTTCCCGTTTTTGTCTACTTGGAACCAATTTGTGAGAAACGAGCGGATTTAATAATGTGATAAGCAGGTTCAGATTAGCGGCTGCGAGGTACTTTGCGTGAATGGACAATAATCTCACTGCGTCAGGAATAGATGAGGCTGTTAACGTACGGCATTAACTAGTAATAAATACAACGATTTAATGACATGTTTTCCACAGAACTCACATGAAACTTGCAGTTTGCGTTCTATCTCAACAGATAATATTGTACACATGTCCTCCACTACCTGATCATCTTCGTCATCTTAAATCTAAAATAAACATAACAAAATAAAGGACTACCAGGCTTCTCTAATGGAATAGTTTCATTCTCCAAGGTGGAAGGAATAGTAATGGAGGAAACACAAAATGTGCTGACGCTAGGTCATAGACCTTCCTGGCATAGCCGACGATATCCAGTAGTACGACAATACAACCTTCGCCCGGAACTCATGGTGCATCCAAAGTTTATCAACCAGTTGGCTTCAGGGAGTATGAAGTTCAAAAAATCAACCACCTGAGTAAAAATTAGTCTCCCGGTCAGTTTTTAGCATGTCTTTGCTGAATAATAAAAGCAGACTATATCACGCATACATTCAAAGTGAAATGACATATCTATGATTATCCATAAAACATCACAAAAACAATAATGTGGCACGTGACAATTAAATGACCCAGAGCTTTCCAACTAGCCTAGATGAAAAACATTTACACCCAAATTACAACCACCTTTTCCGTAGTCAGATATATCGATTGCAGCGAAGAGTACAATTCTTAGGTTATTCATAGTCACTATTTAACCACAAAATTAGTTCCCAGATAATGTGCCATGCCTTGAGGTCTCTCATTTTTGATGGGTCAGTGAAGTAGAAGAGATAAGCCTAATCTTGGCCAGCTTCGCCGAGTCGGCCATGTGTTTACTGGGCGAGGAAGTCTACAGCTGGCGGAAACATAAAACAACACTCGGCATAATCACGAGTATCCATTATATGAAAACTGGACTGTTGCAGTTGATATGGCACAATTGGGAATCAATTTTTTATTCGGAGAACCGACGTGTACTAAACTGGGCCACTGATTGTCAGATTTGTGTACTTTGAGCTGTATACACGTGTCAAGATGCACTCAGACATAGTTAGAAATCGATAAGCTAGACAGCACGCAGTCTGTTATTGATGGGGTGGGATATATTGTCCATGTTCATGTCGTCACATTTGGACCGTATATTGAGAAATTCACGTGATAACGCCAGGTGCATTCATTTTTAGGACTGACATTTTGTTAACCGGTTTTTATCTGAAATACTGACAATTAAACAACTTGAACATATAATTCAAAGTACGACTGACACACAAACATAGTGACATAGCTGTCATTGCAGTATGGACGGGAATTACGAATTCATACATGCCCCCCAGACCAAGCGGAATTGGGCGTTTCTGCGAGGTTGGGGCATGTATTCCACCGTGAAAATACCAGTTGCGTCAGCATCGCCTGACAGCCCTTCATCTGACTGGCTAGTTCACGCAAACCATCAACATCACCAACGACTAACTTAGGACCCATGAAAACTTCTTTGCTTACCGCTTGCATAACATCATGCCGGCGGCCAAACTTCTGGTGCAAAATTTTCATTGCCTCTGTAAAACTCACCTCCTTTGGCAAGAGCATGCAATGATTAATCGCTTCTTTCGCTCTGCCGTGACAATAATGCAATAAATATGAAAACTTTGTTCCTCCATCGACCAACTTATCTGTTACGTTACCTTCGAAACTTCTGACAAAGTTGAAGTAATTCTTTGGAGGACCATCGAAACTGTCAACTTCAATTTTTGGAAGACTGGCTCCAAGAATCGACGGCCTTAGAGCCCGCTCTAAAGACTCAACAGGATCCAAACTAAAGGGGTTTGTTCTCAAAGCCCGCTGTTAAACGGAAGGACTGATACTATCCCTTGGCCTTGTGCTAAATCTAGACTCAACTTTCGGAACGGGTTCGACTTCCACAAGCCTACGGCGCCTCTTATGGAGTTCGAGCAGTTTACGCCTCAACTCTAGCTCCTCTGCCTTCAACGTCCGCTCTTCTTCAAACAGGTCATCAGAAACTTCATTGGAAACATTCAACACAGCATGATTAAGCCGAACGGGAAAAGCAGCAGATGAGTTAGACACACTCTCCATCTTCTCCGGTGGGGTCACCACCGTCCCTATCGCTACCCCTGGGCCGGATCCCTGGTTAGTCCTAGGGGCCCCAAACAAATAGCAATCATGCTCGACAACACTCGGTTCAGGTGGAATCCTATCATTAGTTAAGTTTTTAGAAACACTCAAAACATTTGGCATAGAAGAACCGTTTGTAAACTTCAAAGAGTTAAGGTTAATAGAAAGGGGAACGTCACCATAGGCATGATTGTCCAACTGGTTCTCATCCGAGAGGGGAAGGGGTTCATGGGCAATCGCTGCAGCCTCGAGTGACAGAGAAGCGCTTGGTCGTCCGGTGGCATATTGTTGTAATTCACATAAGCGGAATTAGCCTTGATAACGCCATAACTGTCAGGACCGTTGGCAATTTCCACAATATCCGATTTCGTCATTCTCGTAGAATGCCGGAATTCCATGACAAGAGAGCGTTGCTACCCGTCCTCGTTGGAAGGCAAGGTGTCCGGGCCAAATATATTGAGGTATTCAAGTACTATTGAATCGTTCGCAAACGATTCAAGTTCACAACGAGTGACGCGTATTCTGTTGATCCAAATATGCCTATCTCAATATCCAACGGCAAGGAAGATAATCTATCTTCGAAACGGTTATTGAGAAGGCGCTCGTAAAAACTGGATTCAATACGGTACTAATTGAATCAATATACATAAAAACTAAATATCTCACCTCGAATGTGAAATAACCTCAGAAATTGAATAAAGAATGTGCCTGCACAACAAGTCTGACAACGAGGCACCACTTAGTAATAGAGGACGATAAAATGGAATCGAGTTCACTCTAACAAATGGTAATTGGTTGGGTTGGGGCAAAACGACTGTTCACGCATCGAGAAATGATTAGAACTAAAAGCTGTTCAAGAAAAAAAGAATATGGAAGAAGAATGTCCTATTTTGACATTTAAAAATGCACAAGGCTCTGACTGAATCAGAGTAAGGGAAACGGTTACAGTAGCCAGTGTAAGCAGGAAAATGGTCAATACTGTTTATTCTTGAGGAAAATTAAGGAAAGATAGGCCACCCTTCAACACTGATCAAGCAAAGCGCAGCAATCTCAAAATAATGCAACAGACCTTAACAAAATCAACAACAGTAGATATAATGAAAATCGATCTGAAGATAGATCTGGGTATCTGGTTGTCATCTAACCTATCTTTTGTGCATCACCACGAGATGGCAGCAAAAAAGGGTTTGCCTCTCTCAGGATGATTAAGCGCACTTTCCTCACATAGACAAGAGAACGTTTCAAACGCTTCACGGGGTGTATATAAGACCGCTCCTCGAGTATGCTAATCAGGTCGTGTATACCGGTCTGAAGAAAGACACATTAGCCGTTGAGCGTGTCCAGCACGTGGTTACCAAACTAGTCACCGGTCTCAGTAGTGTCGCGTACGAGTCTCGACTTGAAATTCTCGATCTATATCCACTTGCATTTCGACGACTCCGCGGTAATTTAATTTTCACACACTTCCTCTAAAGAGTGGACCTCGTTAATCAGTTTCTCGCTGTAGCGAATGATGACGGTCGGCGTGGACATGACAGGAAGCTTTTCAAGCTTCGTCCTTGGACCTTTCTTAGGCAGCAGTTTTTTTCTACAGGGTTCTTAACTTCTGAAAGAATCTTCCTGCTGAGGTCGTCAGTATTGCTTCTAGCGATCACTTTAAAGCATTACTTGATTCTCATTTTCCAAAAAGCTATTTATGCGAGTAACCTTAGTTTGTTTTGTGAAACTTACTGTAATTCCCAAGAGCGGTGATACACCCTGTTTTCACAGAATGCCTTGAAGATCAACAGACGCCCGATTGACACTGAACAAGAAAAACCGACTGGATCCGGGACCCTTGGGCCTTTGCCACGAACCCGTGTATCAATCACTGAATCGCTGAATTCAGCAAACTTAATTGTAAGCGAGACATCTGGACCTTGAAGATTGTCGAGCTACCGACGGTGTTAAAATATCCGGACCATAATTAGAGGGTTTCTCGTGCGCCTGCCGTTCACGTACACCCCTTCAAGTCGAAGTTAGCATAAAAGAATATTTGATGAAAGTGAGCGGATAAACGAGAAGATATTTTCTACTATCTACAAACACTCAGATAAACTCATCCGATTTTTTCAACGCAGGGCGACTACAAGGAAGTATTCTGAAGTACAAGTCAGATGTATGGCCAGATTCGATGTGAACCCAGCGGAGAATCGTCATAAAACCTGAAGGTCTTTCTTAATTGTATCCAGGCCTAAAGGGTCTTACGCTGAGGATCAGGTATCACTGTTGATACTGCCGACAATGTTGCTGAAGCGCCGCCACATGGAGCGGAGGTATACTGTAGGTTCCTAAAAACAGTACGGGTCGTGGATTCTGCGACTACCATAGATGGCTTGGAAAGTCGACTGCAAAAGTGCTTGTGATAAAGGAATTTACGATGGAAGAAGATAAGTTGAAGAACGGTTTGGACGGATAGGATGTGAACTAGACTGAGAGATCAAACAGTGTGACTGCATGGATAGCGATGCCTTTGGGCGACGTTCTACAGAAGCCTCTCACCCGGCTTCATAAACCTTCCCCTCCAGAAATCCATAATTTCAGGTGACTAGAAGAGGGCCGGAGTTGTATTTAATCACAGCGTAGAAGTATGAGATGGGAAATCTCCCACCAGGACGTCTGACATTAGTTACGCCTTAAAGTGCAAAGTCGTAGGGTAGCTGAGACTGGGCTTCAGTCTGCATGTGAATATGAATTCGTGCGGCGTAAGTTTTGTCTCGCAAACTTGATTTGCTTTCTCGACGAGGCCACAAGACATTATTGTAGGAAGCACAAACTGGCAGTTTCCTATCTGTATTTCAAAAAAGCAGTCGACTTGATAGACAACCGATTGTTACTCCTCAGACTAGATACCTTTTGGTCTTCTTCAACACCACTAAGATGTTTGCAGGTCTATCTGAATAATGGGATCTTCCGCGTAGAGTTAACAAGCAAATTATACGGTGGGTGAGGTGGCTGGTGGTGTATTTCAGGAATCGGTGATCGGACCACTAATATATGTAATATACATTAGCGACTTCGCCAATAACCTGAGTTCTCCCTGTCTTATCTTTGCCGACCGTTTAGAAGCTGTGGAAGGTCCTGGTAGCATGCGGATACAGACGATTCGGATGCTGTTTGAAGGTAGTCGGATGAGTGAAAACTAACCTAAAATGCAGACGAGCGAGGCCAGCAGCTGCTGGAAATGAGGTTATTTGCTAGAGTATGATGGATCGGTGGATGGAAGGGACTGCAAAATATTCACATTGAACGATTTTAACATCTTCCAGCAGTGCCTGAGGGCCGAAGAGCATAAAATATGGCTTTGCACATTTAGCGTAAGTTTTGATCTGAGGACAGCAAAGTAGCCATAGCCATCACGTAAACCGTACTTGATGCCGCATTCTACGTGCGATATGTAGCCCAGGAGTCTGAGTAAAGTAAAAAACACCTAGATATTACAAAATGTTCCAACGTTTTCATTCAGGCGACTGAAGGAAATGCGGCTTAACTCCCGTGAACATAGCTTAAAAGCCTGATTTTTTCAGGCAAACAAGATTGAAAGGAAATTTTTAACCACCTTTAAAGTTTTTGCGCTAATCACGGACAATAAAGAGGACTCATCGTTCAAGTTACGTACAGTTTCCTACTTCAGGGGTCACGGTCGTGATTAGCAAAATACAGGATTTGTCGTATTTTCTAGAGCGAACTCTTCCGCGTGTCTCTTAACTATGAATTGGATGATGGCATTACGGAAGGCGAGATCTTCTGGTAGTGTAACATTGCTCGAGAGTATGCTCAGTGGATGTTAGCACACTCTCTTTCCATATATGCTGCCAGGGGTTCCTTTGCACTGGCTTCCTTTTTAATATTGCTCTTCTTCTAAACTTACGTTGTTCTCGTTTTCATCTTCACTTGCCTTCAGTACTATCTCTCCCTACTGTATGGTCAATTACATTTGCAAGAGTAGCCTGGATGTCCGAAAGCTTGGGATCTTTAAAACGGACTCACATTGGCCAGGCACTTTGCTTTTACATCACGAGTTTTACATTCAAAGAAAAAATTGTGTTTACCGATGGTAGCCGTAACTTGTGTTCCGAAGTCTTTGATAGCTCTTACTCCTTGACTTTTTCTTACCCAAGTCGTTGCACTCTCTTTTCCTCAAAGGCTGAAATTGATCACTCGATTTTGTGGTTAACATGGAAGCGAGCGAGCATCCATCACCACCCCCAGTAGGAGCTAAGAAAGGTTTTTACAAGCATATGGTAACAATGACCAATAGCAAGGTGGAGAACGGTTATTTCGACCTTATTTGGTCTCAACAACACCATACACCAAAGCAACCCACGACTTGTGAATAAGCGGCTGGTAGTAGTACTCGTGATTGATCGTGAGAACTGATGATTTTTTCTCAAATTGCCAGAGCATCAGGCGCGCTTAGGAGTACACCGGTGCGATAAAATAGACGATTCACGGTTCAACCTGCCTCTTTCTGGGAAAATAAATTGGTAAACTTGTTCCCCTTTCCTTAGCTAGAACGTTAATAAAAATGGAAACTTTCAGAGAAGGGCTCTTAAAAATGTGTACTTCCCCTGATAGGTAGCTAAGATTTGTGTGATTTGGCGGACGCTTCGCTTCAGCAGGCGTTTCGATGGATCTCCGTTTGAAATGCACGATCTGCTTCTGTTCGCCATGACTATTTCCAGTTCGACAGCGTTCTTGTCAATTTTCGCTCTCCAAAATTTGTACGGGCAATTGGGTAGAACATCATGTCACTCAAAAAACACTTTTGATGAGCCGACTGGATGTGCAGATTCTGGATTGTGCGAGAGAAACGCAGCATATCTTTCAGATTACGAACTTTGCAAAAGAAATGTTCAACAGTCAACCTCTTGAAGGGTGAGCAAGTTTTGGGCGCGTTACTGAATCGTTCGCTAACGATCCAAGTTCACACCGAGTTACGCGCAATCGGTTGATGCAATAAATGTCTTTCTCAATGTCCAACGACAAAGATGATAATGTATCTTCAAAAGGGTTCAGTAGAATGCACTCGCGAAAACTTGACTTAATACGGTAATCGCTAGATCAGTGTTCATAAAAATTAAATCTCTCACCTCGAATATGAAAAATCTTCGGAAACTGAACAAAGAATATGCCCATACAGCAAAGTTGACAATTAGGCACCGCTCAGTGATGGGGACGATAAAACGGAATCGAGCTCACTCAAACAAGTGGTGATTGGTTTGATCGGAGCATAACGCCTGTTTTTGCATTGGGAAATGATAGGAATTATGAACTACTCGAGGAAACATATGAAAGAATTTCTAATTTTGACGTTCAGAAATTTACAGGGCTCATACTGAATAAGAGTAAGGGAAGTGGATGCAGTAACTGGTTTAAGGACAACAATGATAAATGCAGTTATTTGTTGCAGGAAATGATTAAACAAGGCCGCCTATCTACAATGATCAAACAAAGCGCAATAATATCGAAAATAATTCATCAGACCTCAAAAGTTCGACACTGGGCCTCAAAAACCAGCTGGCTTTCCAAACTCGGGTTGGCTGTAGAGACAGCAGCGACTGATCAGCTTAGTAAAGGGACTCGTACCTTCTGTATAACCAGTAGAAACCTGGTTTTACTCTCTCGACGCTTCTAGGAACCAAGGTGATCTTATGTCCCATCTGACAGTAGCGCCATCTAAAGTTCCTACTGACACCTGACGTACGTGTCCATCACTACCATGAAATACCTCAGTGATTGCGCCATGGGGCCACACACCCCTGGAGAACTTTGCGTGAAGAAGAACCACACCATCTACTTGGAGATCGCGCGAAAATTTCAAATACTTGTGCGTAATCTGTTACTGGGGAGAAGTTCATGCCACCATCGACCCCAAAACACACGTGTTGTGTTTTCTCCAATCTTCGGTGTGACGTTCACATAGTGTCACCTCTTCTGTAACAAGGCTTTCATTCGGGCGCAAAATGTGCGTGCATAGGCGTGTATACGTGTACGAGTGCGCATACCCATGCACGCAAGCTTCACTTAATCTATCTGCAATCTTTAAATTGGTTGCTGGAATGTTCATTTTGTTGTGGTTTCCATCTGTGTGCATATAGATATATTCAAATATTCTTTTTTGTATCTAACGTTCATCACTAATTTTTACGTGATATATATCCGCGGCAGTTTTCGTGAAACAATTTTACCGTCTACCTGGGTTACGGAAATCTAATTTGAACCGACGTTCACGTTGGCTTACTGCAGAGCCGGATGATCCAGCCTCCCGGTCGAATGTTCCCACTGACGACATCTCTGTTTCCGGGGCTTGTAATCCTGGAACAACGGTAGTGGTTACTTCGGATAATGTTGAAGCTTCCTGTCGTTCGTCTGTATCCAGTCGTGGATTACACATCTGGTGTAGATCAGGGCACACTGGCAACGGAAATTGTAAGTAATATAAATTTTGTTCTGAGTCAATTTATTTTTCTATTTCTGTATGAATTGCCACCAGATCTCGGCAGACCGATTAACTGATTCAGTGGCGTGCGCAATATTCAGTTGACCTACCAGATGTTCTTCTGGCGACCACTTCATCGGGAGATGTTTCATATGACGTAGTCGTTACCTACTTGACGTGCAATATGCCGCTGACGGATGTCGGTAAGTGGACACCGATGCTGAAACTTCATTCCTCGCAGTCACCCGTTGGTCGGCATATGATCGAGTGAACTCTGCGATGGAATGAACCACGCTACTTTGGTAATGGTAAGCACGCGCATTTAAGTTCGACAGATTCACTGCTGCGTGACTAAGTTTGGGCTCGCCCATTACCTCATACTGTACATATTTACCTACACATATGAGGAACGAGTAACTTTGGGTAATACTTTGAGTTACTTCTGGTTGATGCGGGGTCGGTTCGTCGGTCAGAAAAGTCTTTTTTATTAACTCCTTCTATGCAGATAGCAAGCCGACTCCCATAGAACGGTATCTAGAAGACTTCACTGAAGAACTGGAGTGATTACTGTGTAATGTGCCTGGTCTCCCAGGGAGTGATTCCATTGTATCCATGGCTTTGCAGACCGTTATCCATAGTGATCCCGTGCATGTTTGTGTCAAACAAGGTAAAAGCCAGGCAGGTCACCACGGTTGCGATACACTAGTCGCCTGATCAGTGCTTGCGCACAAAAGAGTGAGTTTTCTATATTTTATCCACCGCTTGCGTACTAACGGCGGTTTCTGCGACGCAGGCACCGTCAGTATGACCATCAAGTTGTGTCACTTTTTGGAACCCTACGGAATGTTAGTCCCTGAAGTCACTTGATTTTCCGAGCTATACCCAGTCTACTCTGAACGTCTGTCGACAGGCTGAATCTAGAATAGCCACGTTTGCGATGCAGCTAGCTTTTATAAACTTCGAGGCCGTCGAGCATCCGATTTCGATCAAAAGATGACGGTTGTGAAGGCAATTTCTTACTAACAGGGTGCGAAAGTACAAGAAAATGCTAAAAACAAAAAGGAAGAATATGGTAACAAGCTTCGATTTTGTATCCACCAAACTTACGGGGTCCGAGACCGACAGTTCACGTGAACAAGGCCATATACAAGTCAAGAATCCCCGAAGTGGTAAAGCACAAGCGTAACTCAGGCAACAGGCAAATGTTCAGCCGTGGGGTGTGGGGGCAAACAAATTTTGTAAAAAGAAACCTCCATAAATCAAAGATTTGAATTCCTAGTAGTATCTCGATAATCAGTGGCATGCCCACACTGATTACCACTGGCAACCTCGCGGTGCATATGCACCATATTAACCAGTAGAAGTTTGTGAATATTAAGCTTTTCCTGAACGTAGAAAATCTTGCAGCCTGGGCCATCAGACCATTACAGACGCTTGTACATTCTATCTCTATCCAAAAGCTCATCCTAATTAATGTCACACTACTGGGCAACGGAATGCCATCAAAGTTTCCCTCTGTATAGGAAGCGAGGGAAGGCATCCTTTTGTGGGACATTAAGATAAATTAAGACCTACTTATTCTGCAACGTCTACATGGCCGACTCAATACATCTGTTTAACCAGCTGAAATTTAGTTTAATAGATTACCGTTCGACCAACTTCCAATAGTCAGATTCTCGTTTCTGAAAACCTTCAAGCTGCCCAACTCGTATAGGTCGGGCTAAGCCCGATAGCAGCCACCTCTCAACTCCCGCCAGCAGTGGGCGGAGACTGACATTCATGCATTTGTATGCAGTTGGTGGTGTGTGTAAATCAATGCTCTCTCCCTGCTAATGAAGCTGCAACAGCGAAGATAATCCGGTTGGTTGAGAGAACCCACGATCGATTGTATTGATGAGACGTGGTTGACCCTCCAATTTTTCAATCATAAAGTCGACATCTCAGGTAATTGCACCTTGTGTACCGACAGAGTCAGTAGATGAGGAGGTTGAACGGCGATCTACGTTGCGGGTGACGTAAAGGTCGCAGTGCTTTGAGAATCCTGGCTGCTGGTGCAGCATGAGTCCCTTTGAAACAACGTGGCTACCCTTCGCTTGGTTAGCCTGGCGATTGGCACAGTGTTTGAACCAACTTCAGTGTAAACAAAGTGGTACTAGGTATTATACATAGCTGTTCGTCAAGCAGATGCATTCAGAAGAAGCTGAGTATCAATAGCCGAGAATTCCGTCTTTCCATATATTAATTTTGTCAGCCAGGTGGCTTCAGGATTAGAAGATGCTACAAAGAGGGGCACGACCCATCTCGCCTGAACTTGCTCCTCACTACCGGGTCAAACATGGTGGACACTGTTGAGACGAATGGCCTCTGAGTGTTAGCGACCGCGCAGCCTTCCGTTTCAGACTGATCTGTGATATTGTGATTAGTGTGCGATCTAAAGCGACCCGCCGAAACTTTCTCGGGGCCGACTTTCACTTAATCCGAAAGCGTTTGACGGAAACGCTGATGTTTTCGACTGAGGCCCTTGCTACTCCCGAAGAACAGTACAACTATATCACTGACAGGTTGAACGAAGTGACCGTAGAACCTGACCCTTCTTTCCCCTCACAGAGAACAAAAGCGAGTCCAAAGGAAATCTTCGACGAAACGTCAGTTACTGGAGGAAGAAGCAATGTGGAATAGTTTTTTGTTATCTGGTATCCAGGACGGACCTTTAGAAATGCTCGAAATTGGTGCATGACAGCAGTACGAACAGACCGTTGCGATTATCAGTTCATTGTCGAAAAAGTCATTATTACCTGTCCCTAGCGTTGCTGGGAATACGTTGCGTCCGTTAATGGATGTGGACTAGTCGCATCATCACCGATGGGTCCGTAGAGTTTGTCAGCCAGCAATCAGGAGACTCTCGAGCCACCATGCACCCGATATCTAACCGCATTAGGGATCTTGGCAGAGTGGGACCACCACCAGGCCTGAGACACGTCACCACAGTCAACATTTCTTTCTATGTCTCGGAGCCTAATGTCAGGGCTAAGTTTTTCATGTTGAGGTCTGAGAAGTCGCCAGGACTCGACGGCTCACTACCCATCCTGCTTAGGAAATCCGCTACGACACTAGCTGTTGCATTTTTGGCGGTGCTTTGACACTCACATACCTCAGGTATCCTTCCAAATTA
Source organism: Paragonimus skrjabini miyazakii (assembly GCA_014338405.1). Taxonomy (NCBI): domain Eukaryota; kingdom Metazoa; phylum Platyhelminthes; class Trematoda; order Plagiorchiida; family Troglotrematidae; genus Paragonimus; species Paragonimus skrjabini miyazakii. Next base: position 16,876 of record JTDE01005358.1, read on the forward strand.
TTGAGAGTATAGTGTCATTCCACCCATCAACAAGGGCGTCGACGGAACCGATGGGGCAGAAATTGTCCAGTCGTGCTGCTTCCGTAGGCCTCCAGGGAAACGAAACGCATAATGGATGATAGCAAGGGACGAATCCAATCCACCAAAATACTAGCAAACCAACAACACATATACCGGCAACGGATGGTCGTGCACAACTAATTCATTGATGACTGCAGACTCCTGGGCCACGGCTGCAAAAGAGCGCCAACCAGTAAGTGTTGCTTTCCCAGGCTTTATTAGAGATTTTGACAAGGCGAATGACCGTACTCTTATAATTTGTCTATCAGTTATAGGTCTCGACAGCTAGCCACGTAAATGCATCCAGCATGATTGATCAATCAGTACAAAATCTGTGCAGGTCAATGCTTGGATGTTTTTTTGCATACGAAGGCCTCACGTGTACCCCGCAAAGAGTCATACCAATCCTGTTGTTGTTCCTAGTATTTGTGAGCGATTTACCAGCTGTTAGCCGACCCCACTGCTAGCATACTTGGACAATATGAAATGTGACGTGTTCTACGCCCTTCTGAAGACTCTGCTGTTTTACGGCAAGATCTAGGGAAAGCCAACCGTGGTCGGTGGACAACAGTCTCCCGTTCAAAAGTAAGTCGAAACTCATGCTCGTGAGGTAAGAGAATGGGGAAATCTACAATATTGATGGGCTACCGCTCACCGTTATTTCTAAATAAGATACCATGGGGCTCTACTTTCGATTAAACTCTGTCGTGGTGCCAATATGCTGACATCGACAATTAAAGCTCGTGGCAGGTTGGCAGCGGTTAGTAAACTGTTGGGGAAATTTCGAGATAAATATTTTGTGCGTATCTTTTGTTTTCTGGCAAGATCTCTGCTGGAGGCAAACATACAGCTTGGGCCACATACCTGAAAAATGACATAGCTACCCTTAAGTCTGTACGACGAGGTGCAAAGAAAAGGGTTACATGTTTGTACTGGTGATTCCACACGGAATGACTGGAGATCCTGAACGTCTTCCAGCTGGCTTACGTACGACTGAGGGCAAACAGGATTCTCGTCTTTCAAAATGTGACGGCGATTGTGTAGTTCGCCGGTATTGTGCTTCAAAGCCGGAACGATTTGGAAACGGCCATTTAGGCGCGAGAATATATTTTCCCAATTTTCATGAAATATTAAAATGCACATTACGGGACAAATATATGAATTTCATCGAGTATAATGGTGGTGTTGCAATGAGAAAAATCAGCTGTACCTAAAAATTGCCCATATTTGCACATTCGTTAAAAAAGTCACCTTTTTTGATAAAAACCTAATTTTGTATTTCCTAATCGATTCTACGTTCTGAAAATGCCTTCATCGGAAGTTTTGTGGTGGAATACATATTCCCGTCCCGCGAAAACGCTCAATTCGGCGTTGTTTTGGATATATAACGTTGTGTTCACATTGCATTGTACGCAAAATATCACGATAATTCCTAATGAAAGCTATTTCGCTACGGTTGTTGGTTAGTTGCACATCTGAACTAAATATTCAGTCTGTTTCCCTGGCGGTATTTCTGGTAAGAAACGGTCTACTTTATCACATGGTTGTTTCCATCTATGTTATGGTGTAAACATGGATAATACGTCCCACCCTGTCATTACAAACGTGCGTATTGTTTCGCTCATTGCTTATTGAACATGCTTTAATGTAGCTTTTCATGCATACGCGAGTCAACGTTCACTTATCCGACGGATAATGACCAACGTTGCTGCTCGTTATTTAACCGAAGAAAATATTGCTTCCAACTTTTACCGTTGGAGCTACAACCCTTCTATTGTCGGACCATGAAAGCTTACGATTCCTTTGCATATTGGTCGATGTTTTCGCCAGCGTGTTTCGGTTCATGTAGTCGTATAATTCTGCTGCTGGTGTAGCGTTTTGTCGCTATTTCCTATTTCATAATTCTCATTGCTGTTCACACTGTAATTCACTCAACTTAACACATACAGCCGACGATTTAACCAACTTAATCGAACTAATCAATAATCAATAAATACAAATCACACTTCTCGGGTCGCGAGCCTTGCGTTCCGTCAGCGTTCGGTGTCGCTGGTGTACAGAATTTTGGAGAGCTAGAAGCTAACGGAATCAACCGACTATTGCGGCAAATTTCCTTACTTATCTATCAACGGAATCACCTCAGTTGTAACCTCCAAGATTGTTTAGGAACGACCCGACAGATTGTATCTATCGGATACTGTATTTGGTGTAGTGGAATTCTGAATCAAAGCACTTTAGCGAACTATCAGTTTAGATCCACTATCACATTGGTGAGCCTGTCTATTTTCCGGACAGTTCTTTATCCCATATTTTTATATTGACATTGCTTGACGACACCGTGGGCATTGATATTAAAGCCGAACACAATGTTGCTTCAAAATTGCCCGAATACAGTGCCCGAAATCCTCTACTGTGGTTCCACCAGATTGAGGCTGTATCTACCACCAGGCGGATAACATCTAAGAATAAGATTCTCATACGCGGTACAATCTCTACCCTTTGATATTGCCGCGGAAGTGGAAGACCTATTGGAATCAGTCCCGTTCTATTTCCCCTAAACCATTTCAAAAGATGCCATCATAAAACGGGCTGGGAAGTCAGAAGCTAAACAGCTACATGGTTTGTTCAACTCAACTAGGCGACCGGTCCCCATCCCAATTATTACGTTATATGAGAGGCCTTTTAGGCTGGCAGAAGCTCGATGACGCTATCTTGAAGCAGTCGTGGGCGAAAAAGTTGCCGTGTGTGGTGCAACATATTTTGGCCGCCATGGATGATGATAGCTCAGTTGACGAATTGGCACCGCTTGCGGACAGGGTATCAGAAACCTTCCCCTCAAAACCGGTGTACGCTACAACCACAGCTGTTCCCACGTCCTCCCCTTCAGTTTCAAGTAATGATGATGGCACAAAACTTTTGATAGAGAAGATGTGCCATCGTATGGACAGTATGGCCATGCAGATCAATAAGCTGAATAGGCATTCACCCAGAATCAGTACACGGCGTAACTCCCGAAGTCCATCAAGGTGGCATTAGTACCACCAAAACTTCCGGCACAAGGCAAAGAAGTGCACCCAACAGTGCACGCCTCCGAACCCGCCACGCGTTACCGTCAAACCGGTAGGCCAGCCAGCAGTGGCGACGACTGTTGCTGGCCCAGCAGGTACAAGTCGCCTATTTTTGATCAGAGATCGATCGACCGGCTTGCGGTTCCTTATCGATACCGGAGCCGAGCTCAGTATCGTTCCACTGCAACCAAATGATCGACTTAAATCTGGCCGGTACACTTTACACGCTGCAAATCAAAGTCGCACTAAGACCTACGGGGAATGCTCTCTCACCGTCGATCTCGGTCTTCGGCGATGTTTTCGATGAAGATTCCTGCTTGCTGACGTTCAAACACTACTGATCGATGCTGAATTCCTGGCACATTCCAATCTCTCTGTTGATGTCAAGAAACAGAAGCTAATTGACAACACCACTGTATGCATAGTAAACAGTATCCAACGACGATCGCGTCAATCGGTATCCGACCCGCTCTTCCACCAACACCGTCATTCACAGCACCGCTGAAAGAATTTCCATCGCTAACCCGGCCATGCTCACATAGCGAGACAGTTGAACACAATGTGGTGCATCATACTATAACGCATGGCCCTTCGATTTTTGCTCGCCCACGCCATTTACATCCAGACAAACTCAAAATCACCAAGGCTGAATTCGAACATATGCTTCAGTTGGGCATAATTCAACCTTCAAACAGCTCTTGGGCAACACCATTGCACACGATACCGAAAAAGTCTACGGGCGATTGGGGACCTTGCGGTGATTACCGTGCTCTCAACAACTGCGCAATCCCGGACAGGTACCCCATTCGACATATCTACAACTTTTCTTTGGGAGTAGCTAGCGTCATTATCTTCTCCAAATCAGACCTAGTGCGCGCCTATTACCACATCCCGGTCGCAGGATAGTACATCCCAAGAACAGTCATTACAACAACTGTTGAACTCTTCGAGTTCACAAGATTGCCTTTTGGACTTCGTAATGCGGCTCAAACATTACATGGACTACCTTTTGCGTACACCTACATCGACGATGTTTTGATCGCTAGCCGCTAAAACAAGGAGCATTTTCCCCACCTTCGTGTTGTTTTCTATCGTTTCGCGCGGAAGGATATTAAAATCAACATCGACAAGTGTGCCTTCAGAGCTAATTCATCGGATTTCTTGAGATATCGCATCGACTAAACCGGCATCACACCTTTGCCAGAGAAAGTTGAGTTCATCTCGGCTTTTCTGATCTCCACTACGGTGACCCAACTCCGACGATTTCTCGGCATACTTAACTATTATCGACGTTTCATCCGTCAATGCGCGGACAGTTTGAAACCTCTGGCAGACCCGGTCGACTCCAAACGTAAATCAATCGAACTCTCACCCGAAGCCAAGGCAGCTTTCTGAGCTGCAAATTAAGCCCTATGTTACGCCACCAGACTATGCTTCATCAGTTGCGATCCAACTGCACATCTCCTTCTCACAACAGATGCGTCAAATGCTGTTGTTGGTGCAGTTTTATAACAATCAGTAAATGGCGAACAACAACCCTTAGCCTTTTTCTCCCCAAAGCCTCAACCAGCACAAATTAAATACAGCACCTTTGGACGTGAACTGCTGGCAATCTATTTGGCGATCCGTTATTTTTGACATCTTTTGGAAAGCCGACACTTTGTCATGCAAACCGACCAAAAACCTTTGACATTTGCATTTCACGTCAAACCCGATCGGTACTCCCCGCGTGAAATCAGACATATGGACTATATCTTTCAATTCACCACGGACATCCGACACCTACGTGGTGATGCTAACATCGTTGCTGATGCTTTATAACGTCCTGATGTCAACTCAGTCCAAGCGCTAACTTCATTCGACTTGTCTAAAATGGCTACTGCCCAACAATGCAGTGAAGACATGAAGGACACTTCCATCTGTAGGTCCTTGAAACTATCTATCATTCCCCTGCCGACACAACCTGGTGACACTCTGTGCGATATATCAACGGGTGAACCTAGACCTTTTGTCCGACTTTCATATCGTCGCACTGTTTTTACTCATTTCCACCGTTTATCTCGTCCCGGAAAACGCGGCACACTGAAATTGATAGCACAACGCTTTGTTTGGCCCTCTATGAACAAAGACGTTCGCCCCTGGTAACAACAGTGTATGGAGTGCCAAAGGAGTAAAGTGCACAGACATACGATTACGGCACTTGGCACATTCTCTCAGCCAGACGCCCGTTTTTCCCATGTACACCTTGACATCGTTGGCCCACTACCACCCTCCAACGATTGTAGGTATATATTAACTGCAATCGACCGTTTCAGCCGTTGGCCTTTAGCTGTACCTATTAGAGATGTTTCGGCGGAGACAGTCACCAAAACCTTCTCGAAACATTGGATCGCTAATTTTGGTGTGCCATTTACAATCACTACGGATCGAGGCACCCAGTTTCAATCCTCTCTTTTTCGCAACTTTACGCAATTATTGGGTTGCTCGCACATCAAAACGACAGCGTACCATCCTTGTGCTAACGGTTTAGTGAAACGTTTCACCGACAAATAAAAGCTTCAACAACCGCGCAGTCGGACACATCGAAGTGGAGCAAACGTCTACCACTCATTCTCCTCGGAATCCGGTCTACCGTTAAAGAGGACATTCGCAGCACTGTCTCTGAATTAGTCTACGGTAACAACCTGCTACTCCCGGGAGAATTGGTTCAGCCGGCGACTCACTCAGACCCAGGTACAGATTACATTTTACGTTTACGACAGCACATGTCCGACCTTCGTTTCATGCCGACCCGTCATCACTGGTGCCAGGAGCATAAATCCCAAGATTTGTTCACATGTAAATTGGTGTTCATGTGCCAAGCTGCCACCACGATATCTCAGTTCCTTCAAGGTAGTCAAACGTGACGAAAAATTCTTCATTATCGACAGGCCCGGACGAAATGAATCCGTATACATCGACCGATTAAAACCAGCCTAAACAGAAAAGGATTTTGACATATCTGACCCAGTGTTAACTAAAAACATCCCCTACACATTCCCGATAGTATTACATCCACCTGCTGCCCAGCCACCCTGTTCTCTTGAACAACGCACCACACGTAGAAGGCGGTCGGTACACTGGCCGAAACACCTGAAAGATTACAGCGCGTGATGTGTCTACCGGGCGTTTGGTTGTTCTCTTTTCACTGCCGTCCTATCATCGTGTTTTTTACCCACAAACGCTCTGGTGGGGAGTTCTGTAGCGTTTGTACACTATTTTCTACATCATAAGTCTCGTTGTTATTCACACTTTTTACTTTC
>JTDE01005358.1:41872-53937 GCA_014338405.1 Paragonimus skrjabini miyazakii
ACTGTTGAGGTGAACGGCGGCCGAGCCACAGTACCTTTTGGTCAAGCTCATGGTTGTTATGATGATGATGATGAGTACAAAAAACTAGGCTTCCAGGCAACTAGCTGCCATGTCCTGTGAACTGAACTGAATTAAAATGGGCGATAACTCTGTTACAGAAAATTTTGTCCGACAAGTGTTTGAGGACTCATTTTGAAGCGCTTTTCATTGTGATCTCTTAGCCCGTTTAGACCCGCGAGAGTAAAGAATTCCTCAGTAAGCCCTTCAGATAAAAGGAAAGAGTAAGGATGTGGTCTCTCTAGAGCCTTCGGTATTCTAGAGGGTAAGGATCAAGGATTTCGTTCCATGACTCATACGTAACGTTTCGAAGGCCCGTAAGTTACAGCAATTTAATAAGTAACTTTTGGCCGTTCAGCTTACACACTATATTTCATTATAGTCAACTAAAGTTCAGCTTTGTGGTAGTCAACTTTTTCAGGTTAGCCAGGTGCTTTTTTCTCATCCTGCATACACGGCCTTATTAAAAAATCTCCGGGTTTACCGTAAACTGGGTGGCGTTCGAAGTAGTAATCCATTGTCAAACTCCAAGGACACTTTGCAGGGTCCTTGGTCAAGCCTCTTCAAAGTCCAAAGACCGCTACTACGGAGCATGCAATTTAAGCTTACACCGGCTTTGTTGACTTGTTGAACCATTTCAACATAATTTCTATGGAGACAGACCAGGTTGGCTCGGACATGTAGGTTATCACAGACTTGGTTCATCATCCGAAAAAGTCGTACTATTTCACAAGTTAATTAGGTGCTCCTCAGGCTCACTCTCGCCGCGTAGTATTCGCTAACTTCTTGACCTTCTTGCACAATTATTTGCTGTACGGTGGCATTCCAGTAAATCTGAGGATATATATGCGTTTATGAAAGTTCGCAGTCGATGCGACTCAAAACACTTCTGCAACGGCTTTGTAGCCTAATATAACTTGCTCGAAATGACGCAAGAAAGTAGGTTTTTTTGGAATACGTGCATCATCGGCACAAAAATTCATCATGCGCCTTGTCGTTGCGTCAAGCAACCCGTGAGTTTGTCTGTAGAACACGACCTTGCTGACGTATGTTGGAATCATTACGCCATACGTCTATACATTTGGGCGGACGATGCAATAAGTAGCTTTTCCCAGATTGGAGGTAACCAGACTGAATATTTAAAAAGGTTGTTGAGGACGGAGACCGAATGCTTATCAAACGGAATCTGCAAGTGGTCTCGTATAAGACTGTTAACCGTAGCGACACGGGAATTTAGCCGGAGAAGTTAGAAACCGGCCGTCGACAGTCGAGTAAATCGGAAGTGTGTGGTCTTATCGATTGACGCCACACAGTCTCGTTACATGCGAACAAACAGTCTGACAGTATACTTCATACACGTTTTCCTAAGAACTAACCAACTAAGTTTTAGTTCTGTCTCATACATTATAACTCCTGGTCGTCACAGCAGCAACATCTGCATCCAGCCTGTCATTGTGACCACTTCAGCAACTCTTTTTGTCGGTAGATTTCTCGGTGGGCGAGGTGCACGTTTTCCTGGTAGAGTCCAACCCATTCAGTTCGCTGGGTTCAGGCCACACTCACGCGAGAATACTAAACGTAATGACCACTGTGCTGGCCAAATCATCCCAAGAGTTCTTTGAGCTGACGCCCTCTCTGCTGGCGAGCCTCTTCCCAAATGTATGGAGGGAGGCTAACGTAATTTCTATATATCAGTCGGATGATCGCTACACGCCTGTGAGCAGTTTATCAAGCATTCGGTGCAAGACCTTAAGAAGGATCTGGGAATCTAGATGTTGTCGAACCTGTCTTTCTCTTAGCATCACAAAGAAACCGCTAAGAAGCGCTATAGTGTGTTGGGTCTGATAAAACGGATATACTTCCCTATGGAGAAGAAAGCTTTGCAAGCCTTTCACTGGACTTAAGTCCGACTGTTTCTGCAGCATGCCTGGAAAGGGACACAAGTCTGCTGGGGCATGTTCGGCGAGCTGCTACGAAAACAGTATCAGGTCTTCCAAAATTTACCCACGGGTCTCAGCTGGAATTCCTTGATATTAACCCATCCGAATACCGAAAATTTTGAGCGGACCTGATTCTCACTCACTTCCTTTACTGTGAATGTCTCCCAGAGATATATTTAACTCTTATTGATCGAAAAAGACTCATGAGTTCACGAGAGGTTTTACAGATTAAGGATTCAACACCGTTAGACAGAATTTGTTCGCCCACATGGTAGAACTTGATACTACCACCCGCTGCCAATGAACCCTCCAGCGCATTGTTTGACATTTTCTTAGAAGAAATAATCACTAAAGTGAGTAACGTCCGTTTACTCTCTTCTAGAAATTCTAGCGCCCCTTTGTTGATATTGTGATAATAAACATCGATTTTACGCTAGTCTTTCCTTGTTTACTCTTCGAAAGCACTGGCGCCTGTATGACATCGGGTGAACACTGAACAGACCCGGAAAGCATGGGCTTCCAGCTTCGCACCCGCATACGGATTTCTATTCTCTCCATGCTTGTCACACCTGCTCGATTGTCTACATTCTCCAGTTTAGGATTTCTCGGTTTCAATTTAGGATGTCCCAAAGGGATTAACTACGTTTCAACGATGAACTGGGTTGCTCGGCTGATGTGCTCATGGGTAGCTTGAAATACACAGGGCTTAACTGGCCCTTGCAGATTAGGTGGAAGCGGTTTCGTCAGGTACAGATGGGAAACATTGTTCCTCGCCTGGAACATCTTAACGTTTTGACACGCGAACTTTATGTCAGGACGTCGTAAAGTCCAAAAGGTGTGACCAAAATTACGTCTGCTTCACATAATCAAAAAATGTTGATGTAGGCCATGTAGATCCGAAGAGATTTCGACTCCCTGAATCGTCGTTTGCTGTTGTTAAAGATGGAAGCATTTAGATTCGCACCAAAGTATGCTGATGAGGAAGCTCTGTGTGGTTAGAACAACGCGAGTGTCTTCGGGAAGCCTCATCCTTAGTTGGATGCCCATTAAGCGTTGTGCTTCCTTATCTGTGCCAGTGATCTTGAAATCTAAATGTGCTCGGATTACTTCTTGTTTGAGGATGATGTGTAGTTCATTGGCTGACCAGCGGAAGGCGGTCAACTTCAGTTGCACTTTAGCGGGTTTGAAAAATGGTCCCTCCAGTAAGACCTCCCACTGAATGCTACGAAATGCCGGCTTCTATGCAGTGCATGCGTGGAGGCACCTGGTGACGTGGCATTATTGAGGTGACTCTTGAAGGGGATTAGCTAGGGAAAAGATATCGTTGTCCATTGTGCACTCTGTTTTTCCGTCGGTCCAGCTGCGGCAACCCTTCCGAGGAGAGCACTGTTCATGCCTAAAGAAGCGTTTGGGAACAGGAAGGCGTAGATATGGATTCCTCTTTGTGCGTCCGTGCGACGTCACTTAGACTGTTGTGTGCAACCGTGGATGCCATACTTCGAGAAAGATGTAGAGATAAGGAAAAAAGTACAGCTGTTGGTAACACGCTGGATTCACGGGATTCGGGATGTCTCATATACGGATAGACTGAGACCTGGACTGTTCTCTCTGATGCTCACGTGACTCACAGGAGACCTGGTCGCAATTTGCAAGGTGGCAAAGGGATCCTCAGGAACACTCGTAAATCACTCGGTGCAGTAAAGGGAGGGTAGGGTTGTGAGCCCTCGGGCTAGGCAAACCCCTCCCCATCAAGTGAGTCAGATTTGTGAGTAATTGGCTTCGAGTATGATCCCCTAAGAAAACTGTGCCCCGTTGTCTCGTTGATCATACATTTAAGTCAAAGACTTAGGGTGGGGTCCCTCCAATCAACCCCTTCCGCTGCATAAATGACCGGGAAGTACCAGAAGTTATTGTTCTCCCGACAGTGACATTTTTTATCCACTACGACTTTCTTCTATTTCAATGTTCGAACTCTCCGACAGGTCGGTCAACAAGCTGCTCTGACAAGTACTCTTTCATGTTTGGGGCCTGGTGTGTGCTATGTTTTGAAGATGCGAGCCCACAATTCTAGCGCCGTTATCCACTTGCGCTCACCCCTAGATAGCTGTCAATTCAAGCGCTTTTCTCTCTCAGGGTCTTTTGTTTGTGGTGATTCGAAACGTACGTTCAATAGACTGTTACTGAGAGAGAATGTGAGTTGCCAAAACGATAGGCTTTATTCAACTTGTAAACAAGCTGTAGTGCAAAATAGAGAACGTGATGAATAATGTCGACGAAGGAAAGGATACAAGTGCATAACATTCACCTCCTCTGGAAGTAAATTCGGCAAGACTTTCGTGGGTCATGGAGCACAAACTATGAGTAATGTGATATAGGGATTATACCTCTCGACTCCTCATAACGTAGGGTCTCATTATCTGTTGCTGGCTCAGGAAATTTTCATAGACATCATGACTGTTGGAATCAATGTCGGGATTTTCCTCAAGCACTGCTACCGGAGGAACCACTGAGTTTGAATCGGGCGCTTCATTGTCCTCTAATTCTGCTTCGTCGATCACTACAGTATCTTCTGCAGCTGGTGCCAGATTGCGTAAGGATATTGTGTCCTCACGGGCGTCGAGATGGCGGACGCGAGCATATGTCGGATTGCATTCTACCATCTTAACTTCCTCCACGTACGGATCATATTTCGACGTCTAGTTTTATTTTCGGAGGAGGACTTTGTCGGAGTTCACCAACCATCTTGATAAAGAGAGACCCGTAGAAGCTGCGGTGATGATGGAACATTCGTTCGTGTGGAGTACAGTTGGTTGCGGTGCACATTGAGGAACGTATAGAAAGAAGCGCATCTGGCAGCACAATTTCCCAGTGTTCAACACCACGGCTTATTGTTTTGAGTGCCAGTACTATAGTCTTCCATATGGTACCGTGTAGACGTTCAACTTGTCCGTTTGACTGTGGGTTATAGGCTGCGGTACGACTGGTTGCAATACCCTTATCGTGGAGGAACGAAGGTAATTCTTTCGAAATGAAAGCAGAACCACGATCAGTATGAATGAATGAAAACAAGGCAAAAATGGAAAATAAATTGATGAGGCAATTAATCACTGTAGAGGAAGTAGTGTCGGCGTAAAGGTAAGCAAAATGGAAGTGGGAAAATTCAACTGACAAGAAGAACCTGTTCTTTGAAGATGAAGGGATGGGTCCTTTAAAATCAGTACTTAGTCTCTCCAATGGTTGGGTTGCCTTTATCAGAGGTGTGTGTGGCGGAGTGAAATAACGGGGTTTAGTTTCAGCACAGACTTTGCATTGAACAGTGATTCGTTTGACATCCTCAAGGCTGAGCGGTAGACTGTGTGCGCGGACTAGATGGAAGATACGGGTACGTCCAGGGTGACACAGTGATTCATGAAGTGTTTTTAGATTGACAGCATGATAAATTGCACGACAGAGTATCAGTCACACGATTATCAGAGTCAGGACGGTAAAGAATGTCTTATTGATCGAACATAAGGGACACGGAACGCTGATCTGTGATGAGTGTTAAATAGTGATCCAGAAGAAAATAGCGCCACTTTTTTAAGCTTTCTACAATAGCGTAGGCTTCTTTCTCGACAGAAGAATGCTTACATTCGGATGCTGTTAAAGTTCTGGAGAAAAATGCAGCTGGTCGTCCATTCCGGTTTAGCGTTGCAGCGATGGCGATGTCTGATGTGTCAGTTTCAACTGTCAAGGGCATTTCCGGTTGAACAGTAACGATCATTGAGTCTTGAATCTCCTTCTTAAGATTGACAATTAAAATCACAGCCTCCTCGGGTAGAGGAAAGGTTTTATTTCCGACGAGCACACTGACTTTGTCTGAAAATTGTGAGATCCATTGAGAGTAATAAGTAAACATACCAATAACTCTCTCTTGTGTTTTAAAATTTGACGGGGCTGGTAGCTCTTTCAATGGTCGGAGACGTTCCGGATCCGGTTTGATGACACCCTTTTAGAGTTCATAACCGAACAGTTTGATGTTACGCGTCCGCATAACACTTGTTCGTTAAGAGTGATTCCGTACCTGCGAGCGGTGTTTAAGAATTGTGTGAGATCACAGTCATGGTCTTCGTTTGAACTGCCACAGACAGTCAGATTGTCCAAGTAGGCGAAGGTCCCAGATAATTTCTCTTGTTAGATGATATTGTCGATAGTACGCTGGAACACTGCCACACCATTGGTGACGCCGAAGGAAATACGAGTGGATTGATAGAGACGTTCAGCTGCTTCGAAAGCAGTGTAGATCTTCTCTTCCATCTTGATGGGTATCTGATGGTACGCACTCTGAAAGTCAATAGTACTGAATACCTCATAACGAGAAATTTTCCCGATAAGATCGTCAATCCGGGGTAAGGGGTAGGCGTCTAGGTAAGTGAACCGATTGATTGTCTGGCTGTAGTCCACTACCGTTCGACGCTTCTGCTATTCGTTAGACGTCGCCAAGACTTGGGCTTTCCAAGATGAGACAGAAAGTTCAATAATCCCGGCGTTCAACAGGTTTTCAGTTTCAGACTTGATAAAGAGTTCATCGGACCATGTTCATGGTGACCACTGGCTGACAGTCAGACAACGGATGTTGGAACAGAAACGGCGGAGTAACAAAAATAGCAAGCATGTTGCAAAGTGAAAACGGTGGCTCAGATCCAGAAAAAGGTATTTCGATGCATTTGTGTCTTTCGAGAAAGTCATGTCCTAGTAACACATCGGTAAACAAGTTGTTGAGAAGTGACAATTTGATAGAGTTGTATGACAGTTGTTTTAAACGAATAGAAACGAAACAGTGACCAAGTGTGAAACTGGATAAACTGGTAGATGTCATAATGATCTTTTGACAGGAAGAATGGATCTTCCATTTATGTGCTCGAACAACAGAATGAAAGATGTGGCTTTCCGAACTGCCTGTATCAACGAGAGCCTGTAACCCAATACCGTTCACGTAAATCTCAACGACAGCCTTTGACAAACACGCGGCAGCCGCTGCATCTGTGACAGACGATAATACAGATTCCGACATTGCGGCAGAATGTACAGTCTTAGAAGACTGGCACACCCGTTCGTAGTGCCCTTTCTTTTCACAGCGTTTGCAGACAGCATCACGAGCTGGACACTGCCTTCGCGGATGTCGACGTAATCCACAGAAAAAGCACAAAGAGCCATTCTGTTTTGGAAAGTTGCCTGTGACTGCCGTACATTCGATGTCATATGTCTTTGGGACGAGCGTTTGAGGGTACTCAGTAGCTTGTGGGGACATGGTGCAAGAGAGTTGTTGATTGTAAGAGAGTGATTGCTGTTGGGCCAGTTCCAATTGTTTAGCTACATCGAAAGCTGAAGTGAGGTCCAAATACTTATATTCGAGTAGTCGCTGTCGAATAGAATGAGTTTAAACCACGAATGAATGAATCACGAATAAATTCTTCACGATATGGTTCAGCTGAGACTGCTTGGAAATCACAGTCCGAAGCCAAAGTTTAGAGTTTCTGAAGGAATTCACTCAGACTTTGCCCGTTTTCCTGCTTGGCAGTAAATAGGACATGTCGAGCAAAACAGTATTTTTTGGTTGAATGCAGAGATTCTGGAATATACACATGGCTGTTTTGCAGGTGTCACATTCCGCGATGTGTTTGTGTACAGATGAACTGACATAATTAACGAGAATAGACAATGCATCTATTTCAAGCGATTTTGCCGCAGAAAGGAAGTTCTCGAATGTCTTTCGCCAGTGAAGCCACTGATCAGTTGTGGTAGGCGAGTGGGGGTCGGCGTCGAAACGGTCAGGACTCAAGATACGATCAGCCATTTTACAAGTTGAATAAATTTTAGTGATTCGAAACGTTGGTTCAATGGACTGTTACTGAGAGGGAATGTGAGTTGCCAAAACGATAAGCTTTATTCAACTTGTAAACAAGCCATATAGCTGTAATGCAAAATAAAGAACGTGATGAATAATGTTGACGAAGGAAAAGATACAAGTGCATAACAGAGTTGCACTGAGTTCCAGAACAGAGCAATGTTTGATCCACTGGATCCCAGTGAACAGCCGCCTATGCGTTGTCAGACTCCATATGTCGGTTAAAGTCCGTCACTGCAGATCCGAAAAGTGTTGTGTATTCATTATATCGGCGTACGCTCCATCGGACAGCAGTTTGGATGCTACTGAAGCTGCGTTCTACGACGCCCTCGTTGACCTGCTGGAGCAGATTAAACACTGACATCATACCAGTGAGCGATTTTTATGCTCAGCGTGTTCATCTTTCTGCAGAGGGGAAGCGGCTAGGAGGTATGTTTCGTGTTTGGTCACAGCACACTGAAAATGGTGAAAGACTGCTGCAGCTGTACGCCTCTCACGGTCTCTGTATTTCGATTATCCCATTTCAATACAGGAAGAGGCAGTGTGTTACATGAAGACCTCCCTGTGCTTCTCAGCCATGGACACAACTCGATCAGGTAACAGTCGGTTACTGTTGTGCTTTTTGAATCAACTACCTAGACTTGGACCATACTGTTATGCGTGTCCGTTTCGTTTCGTCATTTGTCCGAAACTTGTACACTCGTAAATGCAAAAGAGTTAACTGGTATTTAGGCTAGGAGAGTTTAAAGAAAGCTTACCGGGAAGCATTACCGAACGGATTGCGCAGTTCTAGACAGGTAAGCGAACCTAACGAACACTGGGACAAATCGCAGCAGCTGTGACAGCTTGCTCTGAGGAAACGTGTTCCGAAGGAGCTGTGCAGTTGCGACAAGACTGAATTTCTGTCACCGATAAATTTCGATTCCACCTGGTTCTGAATAGGATGATGACCGTCGAGAACTTAATCACATGCTGACTAAAAGCTTACTCAAAGACCGTGTGCACCACTTGGTTGAATAGTCGAAAGAGATGGAAGGAGTCTTTGTCTGGGAATAGCAAAAGGCTTTTTCTCCCCCGACCCGTCGAGTCGATGTAAATTAGATCATATGTAACAAAATGATTCATTTATCGCCAGTCGATCGCGCCGACTTGACGGGTGTGCTAAACATTTTTAAGAACAGTTCAGCTGGCCTCAACGAGACCATATAGATGATGGGACCCTAATAATCAGTTGTAACTTCCTCGACGGCGCTCCGTCGGATGCAGAATTGGCGCTGGAGCTTAAGTTACTAAAGCACAGTAATACTCTTGGAGCAGCTCTCTCTTTCTCTTCAAGAGAGGTTGATATCAGAAATGGAAAAACTCCAGACGGTTTGGATAACTGAAGAGGTACCTCATGATTAGTGTTTATCAGCAGTAATTTCCGTTTTCAAAAAAAGAATTCCGAAGTATGTGTGACAACCACAAAGACAGTTTAGTGTCTGTTGCGTTCAGGTTACTCACTAATCCTGTGATTTAAGTCCACGTGGTGTCGGTGGACTAGTGGAAACAAGAGTTGCAGGTGTCCCATACCTCAAAGCAGTCAATCGGGTGACCGAAAACAATAAACCTGAAATAAAAAGCAAGTGCAGTTTTTGAACCGTAAAAGAAAAAAATGATTCGAACCAATCAAGATGGTTTGTTTAAAATTAGGCAGCTAGTGTGCTTAAATTACTCTGCAGAAAGACAGACTCTTCGAGAGTTTTGATACGCCACAGCTTGACATCATTAGCATATAAAAGCGGAGAAGAAATTGAAAGGTTTTTATCATTTTTGGGAATGGGGAAGGGAGGAGGTCTAACAGTCATATATTTGGGATCTTTCTGTTTCTTCACTGAGAATAAGAGAAACAGGAATTGACTCAAACATGATGACATCGCTCTATGCGCGTGTAATTTATCGCGCAACACGATGCGGTTAATCAGACCGAACACATTAACAGAATCTGGTTGGTTGACCGCATGTACTGGTCGCTGGCCAGCTTCACTGGGCATTCAACGATTGATACGCTGGTGTGAGACTAGGAGACCATATTTCCTGCATGGGATCAGTTTTCATCCGATGTCATGTAGGCGCCATTGTTTCTGAGAAGTAATCGGGGGAAGACAGCTGTAGTACTGTTACTCAGGGTCATAATTTCATCATTGGAACAATAGAATTTCCCATAGTGAAAAACTTGGCCTTAATGTTGATTACTTCGGCTAAAAAATATGGGTTCCTCAAGGCCCAAATTTCAACCTAGAGGGGCATTAGTCGTACTAATTGCGACACATTCCAGTGGGCCGCCATCATGTGAGAAAAAAACTATCTGACGATGTTTCAGGCGGTCTAGTTGAAACTTAGGCCATTATCAGTGAATTCGGAATGTGCATTTAATAATCTACCGTTTGAGGGCGACCCCGTGGCCGAAGCTCTCACAAAGAAGCGTAAAACGTCTATCAAAACAACTCACTTTGCAAATCAACTGTGTGTGGATTTCCGTTCATCTCCCGTTCTCATGGTGCGAAACAAGGCCAGAATGGTATATTCTGCAACAGGCTATCATGTGTACACATTTATTTACTCTTTCCGATAATCATGTTGGTCGTGTTATAAGACGATTGTCTGATAGAGTACAACAACGTTGTCTACGTTGGTTTACTAGTGGTGTGATTAAAACGGCTTCTAGCACGGTTGTTGCTCATTTGACCGATTCTGATTATTATTTCAAGTCCTCAGGTGAGTGGGCAGAAGTCGATAGAGAATGGTGAGAATCCAAATGTTAACCGTTGTCGACACCATTAGCATCCGACTTTCTAACCTTGGCGTCTGTGTTCAGATATTCGTACGAACATTTAAACTCCCACAATTGACCGAATTCACGATTTGAAGCAGTGACTGATGGACGACATCCGAAATGGATTAGCCTGTCACACTGACCGAAGCCATAGGACGCCTACGCTTTAACCGTCACCGCAAGTGGCTTGCGCTGAACCACTTGTGGTTCCATTCATACGCCACGTATCCGATGTAAACTCGAAGGAATAACACTAGCAGGTGTGTGAGTGGGACCTTTGTGTCTAGCCGATCAATGCTGGTTAGCTAGTTAATTGGCTAGCACAGAAAGGAAACTCTTGTTTCTTGGAAGGTAGACACAGAGAGAGACTGTAATGATAAGATCTAAACTGAGAAGACAGATATGCAGTACAGATGTAATACAGATATGTAATACAAAAAGCATTTAAGTATAGGAGTTCATGTTAGTGCATTCTAGAGTAGATAAGGGTGAAAAAATTCAGATTTGACTACGAAAAGAACAGGCAAACCATCCATCATACAATATGCCAACAAAGCTGAAGAAAAGAATGGGTAGAAGACTGCAGACACTCAACTTTTTGAAAGGAGGGGCGGATTGATTGCCAAACGACCATGGTCTTGGTCGGTGCAATCATCATCATCATAACAGCCATGAGCCTGAAAATAGAATGAGTATACTGGTATGACCTATCTGGGTAAGCTGGTGACCTACTAATCTAAGGCAACCAGCGCACTATCATCTGCGAACAGAAGCATGCGCATCGTTTAGGCATGTAACCGGGTTAGGGCACCGAAACGTCTGATATTCAGCAGGTGCCCATCTGTCCGGTATTTTACCTCAACACCGTCCTCCCCAGAGTCCTGAAAAGCAATTGTTAGCATGGCAGTCAAATATAAACTAAATAGAGCTGGGACTAGGACACAACCCTGCTTCACGCCAGTGACTGTCAAAATCACCAGAGATAAGTCCACACGACTGCACCTCCGCCTTCATGTCTACATGCAACATTCAGATCAGATTGACGAACTTACCTGGACATCCGAACTTACCAAGCGCCGTCCGCAACGCCTCACGGAAACATACGCCTTGATGAAGTATACGAAGAGAGCATACAGAAGCTGTTTGCGTTCCCGGCACTTCTGAAGTTGTCGGGCAGCGAACACCAGGCCGATCGTACTTCGACTCGCCCGGGATTCGCATTGCTCTTCGGGAACATTTGTCTCCAAGACCCTTGCCTGCGCAGATGAGCAGACTGATGCCCCGATAGCTGTCGGGGCATTGCTTGCTGCCCTTACCTTTAACCACCCGACCTATACTGCTACCTTGGCGAGGTGGTCGGGCTTGT
>JTDE01005359.1:23275-43728 GCA_014338405.1 Paragonimus skrjabini miyazakii
AATCAGAATTTTGAAATAGAAAATAGTGTGGAGAACGTTACACCATGCGATCCAAACCGAGCGTACTCCGCGTGCGGTCGAGCCCAGCCGTGTCATGGTGGCGTTCGAGTCCCATTGGTTAACCGGACTTGGCTAGGGTAAGCCCTTTTGGTCAAGGCTCGTCGTAGTGCTTTGGCCCCCTCAATGTTTCGCTAATATGGTTGAGGAATCAGGCGCCCTCACACGCCCATACACAATCGTTACTGTCACATTGCGGTCGGGTCACAGGGTTGAGCCTAATCACTTTATCTTGGTTTATTAGGGCCTGTGTGCAACGTTAGTAATACCTGTAACTAATCTCTTCGACTGGTACTGATAGCACAAGGTTGACACAACCGTGTTTACAGAGGCAAACTAATTGAATTATGGACAATTGAACGTTTAAAGCTTGATCTCCGAGCCATGACATGATGACAGTTACACTGTATGGCGCAGCGGAAACCAGCAAGCACGCGCTGATTGAATTTGAATTGTGTAACAGAACGTGTTGCCGTGTTGTTAGCGCCATTTTAGTTTTCGTTCGTGTAAGTCATGTGCATGGCCTACTGGCTCATGTTTGTTTCGGTCGTCTTCTTTTACATGACTATTGTTAGAACCCCAGCTTTGGAAGGACGCCGTCACCGGCGTCTGAACGTTGCCCAAACTTACTCCACGAGTATAGCCGGCAATAAGAGTAAAAACGGTTGTCTTATATGTTACAACTTTATGGAATTTTAGCTACTCATGAGTAGTCCGTTTGTTCAGGAAAAATTGGATCCGTAGCTGAGCCCAATCACGCTTACAGTGATGGTTTGGTTAATGTGCCAGTAGTTCAGAATTAATAGCATCTTTAGACAAATATTATTAGTCGCTGCCCAACTATCCGCAGTCAAACCACACCATTTACGTACACAGACAACAACGATTATTGCACACAGGTCAATCTTTGAGTGAAATTGTGCTTCCATTTTTAGTAGGTTGCAGCTGGTTCACATCCCCGATCCCTGTTTCTCTGCAATGCATTCGAAAAGAAGTGTTGAGGAAACTAGTTCACACAGTGGATACCATGAACTGGAGGTATTTTGAATCAGCCGGAAACTATAAATTCAAATAACAACTAGACGGGTAGGTCTCGGTGTTCAGTACGCACAATCCTAACACGTTCAATTGACATCGTTGAGCAGCACACATCCTTAGCTTCAGTTTGCAACAGTCAGTCTCCTCGGGAATGACATAAAAGGGGGTATGACTTTAGCTATCTACCTGGTATGCTCGCTCCTAGGTATCAACCGCTCAGATGTCCTCCACAGTCCTCCACTATTCTACTGACCAATTTCCACACAAACTATCGGTACAAGTCACCGTTCATTCTAACGGGGCACCATATCCTGAGTTGCCTTACACAGTTGGACAAATATGAACTATACCATCAGTGCGATTCTGTCCTTAAGACTACAATGTTTTTGTTGGAAGACGATTTCAACTACCACACAGGGCTATATTGGTCCATCACAGAATTATTATCCTGGAATGTCCGGTAACGCTGAACCGACAATAATAGTGGCAGATTTTCTTACGGCAAATCACTGCAGGTCAAACCTGTGACGAAGTGAAACAGAAAAATCAATTAACTCCTTTAGTTAGCGAAACGTGATGAATCACCTTAACCTTTCGTATACTTTAACTGGGAACCGATTCACCCAGAGTGAATAAAACAAGTTGCTGTTATGACCGTTTACTTCTTGGTATCGATTAATTATGTGAACGAGGCTGAATGCTTCCATTTGTTCAGTCGATAGTTTTGTCGACTCAGCATGGTGACCGGCAAAGATTGCTTATCGTTGATTGACTGGAAAGTGGAAGGCAGATTGAAGTACCACAATTGTTCCACGAGAATTTGATTGCAAGATACGTGTGTAAAGTCCGAACGGTGACATGGATAATCTCATAACGGAAAGTTATGGTGATTCACCACGTTTCGCTAACTAAAGGAACTATCTGACGTGGAGATTATCTACACCGTGGACTCCAAATCCCCTTAGAGCAACAAGACAGATTAAACTCACCGGAAATACCTTCATTTGGTATGACGAAACTTTAAACCAGCGCAATCCCGAACTACTGGGAGTCAGTTCTTTCTATTTTCAGCACAATTTGTTCCTGCCCACTCTTCAGTCGAATAGCTTATTATACATAGTTGAGATGGATGATTAAGTCAGAGGCGGAACTATTCCAACACTTAGTGGAATACGTCGATGCACTGGTGAGATATGGCCAAATACCACAGCGGATGAATTGCGGACAACACAAACGACCGAAAGGGTGATCACTCAACAAAATCAGACCAACAGACGAAAAATGGCAAGCGAAAATCCACAACAAACGGAATAGCCTCAGTCACACGCGCACAACCAGGCAGAAGGGCACATGACATTCAAATGGAAATTGAAATTCCGGTTCATAAACGCGAGCGCGTGAATGAAGCGAAAACGTTCGAATTGGACAATGAAGATCTTACTTTAGTGAACTACTTTTCGCTACGTGACGCTTAGATAAACTGCATTCTCTTTCAATCATTATGTTCATCCAGGAATTTCGGTAAATGTAACACCCTTTTGGCTTTGATTTTATTGCATGACTAGGACACATTGGTTGTCGCTCCTTCTCACGCAGCGCTTCGTTGATGACGCTTTTCTTTTAACTTCTGAAACGTCCTAGTGTTGTGAACCATGAACGCGAATGGCATAAGGGTTGTTTATTCGACAAAGCAACACATGGGTCAAGCGTTTAAACAAGACCAGAAACAAAACCACTCATTTGCACGTGGTATTCGGCCCCAGACCATCTCCGTTGTCACAGACATCAATGCTCAGTTTCTTTACGTAGCAAAGACCATTTTGGGCGTTGCTGCACTCCGATGTTTCCTCCTGTACTTCTCCTGCGGCTTGTTCGACATCAAAATATACGTTCTGGTTCTACTACTGAACAGCAGTCGTGTGAGTAGTATATTACAATCGCTCATCCACACTACACTTCTCCGCCTGCAAAGATTGTTCCAGCTGCAACAAAAGTCGTTCAAGTTCTCTTCCCTCTCTGGACGATCTGCGTACTGGCCACGGGGACATCGCTGCTCCTGGCGTACACTCTCTTCTGCTCGGGGTGTCGTACCATTTGCGAAGCTGGCTTCCGTGTACTCGATGTTGATTCCTATCATTCTTGATCAGATACACTTGACCACGGCGGTCCACTATCACATAAGGTCCTCTCCACCTCGCCAGGAACTTTCTAGATCCTGGCCCTGTTGCGCCTGGACTCCGCCTGTCTCTGTATTTAACCTTGGAACCAATTTCAAATACCGCATTTCGGTCGGACAACTTTGCGGTTGACTGCTCCTTAGAAACGTCTTATGCGTTCGCCAAGTTTTGGTCGACCACTCTTCGAGCTTCTGCTAATTCACGCATTCTGATCTGCCTGTTTCTCCATAAACCAATCTCCTGATCGACTGGTAGGCGTGGCACGCGCCCGTACATTAGCTCGAACGGGGATTTCTTTGTTGTTCCTTGAGGTGAACAGCGGTGGGCCAACAGAATCCGTGGTAGTGTTTCCTCCCGACTCCCTTCCTTCGCCACCGACTACTCCTTAACTGTGCGATTGTTTCGTTTCGTCAGTCCATTCGATTGAGGATGGTATGGCGTTGTGCGAATTTTCCTGATTCCCAAACGCTCCAAACAATTCCGAAACTCTTCACTTCCGAAGCAGGGACCTTGATCAGTCAATATGCTTCGCGGTATTCCATGATCTGCAACGATGTGTTCCATTACCACTCTGCACACAGTGCTTACACGTTGATCGGGTATGGCGGCTGCTTCGACCCATTTTGTGAAATGTTCCGTCATGACTATGATGTATTGATTTCCGGAAGTGGTTACTGAGAAGGGATCCATTGTGTCCAATGACCATAATTCCCCAATCTCACTGACCGGAATTGGTTGTGTAGGATACTGGCTGGGGTAGCTGGAACTCTTCAGCAGCTTACATTGCTAGCACGCCAGCCTTCTTCATTCCCGGCCAGTATGCCCTTTGCCTCAGCACTTCATAAGTTCGATAACATCCCGTATGAGCTAACTGATGACATTCCTTCACAATTGTCTCTCTCAATCCCGTCGGTATAACAGGCACGCTTATTCCATCCCACGGTTGGCGCATTAAAATTTCCGCACTATTCAACCGAAAAGTCTGACCAGTGGGTTCTGAAAGACTTCACCTCCGGAATTTCATCGTTTCCTGGTGGTGGTTCTTCCGATAGAAGTTGATCAATCACCACTCG
Organism: Paragonimus skrjabini miyazakii; assembly: GCA_014338405.1. Lineage (NCBI taxonomy): Eukaryota > Metazoa > Platyhelminthes > Trematoda > Plagiorchiida > Troglotrematidae > Paragonimus > Paragonimus skrjabini miyazakii. Next base: position 27,621 of record JTDE01005359.1, read on the forward strand.
GTTTGTCGGGTCCGTCCTCTGCGCTGCCTGTAACTTCCCGGGGTCATTATCCAGTTCAATACTGTTGACTCCAATCACGTCCTTGTGGACTACATCCATGTGCCGCGTTCGGTAAAGCAGATCGGGAACATAGTTCTCTCTTCCAGCTACATGGCGAATTGTGAAGTCGTACTCCTGCAATTGCAATTCCCAACGAGCCAGTTTCCCTCGGGGATCCTTCGTCGACTTAATCCACCCCAACGACTTGTGGTCAGTCTCAACATGGAAACGTCGACCGAGCAATTACGGCCTTCATTTTTCCAATGCCCACACGATCGCCAAACACTCCTTTTCTGTCGTTGAGTAATTTCGTTCAGCAGGAGTTAATACTCTACTGGCATATTCCGCAATACCGCCTTCCTGCTTTATTACAGCTCCGATACCCACATCGCTCGCATCCGTCGCAACAACGAAGCTCTGTCGAGTCACTGGCAACTTCAGGGTCAACTGTCCATCCTTCATCAATTGTCGGATCTCAACGAACGCTCGACTGGCCTTATCTGTCCAATGGACTTTGCAGTCCTTCTTCAGAATTTCGTATAACGGGCTGGCCAGTTCATTGAAGTTCTTGGTGAAACGGCTATAGAACCCGACACGACCAAGGAACTATCGCAACGTCCTCTTCGAAGTTTGCACCGAAATGGCGTCGATTGTAAGCACTTTCTCGGGAATTGGTTGGACCGCACCCTGACCGACCTTGTGACTGAGTAGCACTACCGTTCGGTTCGCCAGTTGACACTTTGAACGGTTGATTCGTAGGCCGGCATGTTCAATCTGCAACACAGCTGAAACGTGTGCAGTATGCTCCGGTTCACCTGCAGCCGGAAATCGAGCGACAAGTGAATGACATGCTAAGGGGGAAATCATTGAGGAAGCTGATAGCCCGTTCAATTCTCCTGTTCTGATAGTGGGGAAGCCCAATGAGAAATTTCGATTTTGTATCGACTACAGAAGACTCAACGAGATTGCAGTCAATAAAGTCCTACCCTGCCAGCCGTGGCAGAGATTTTCGACAAGCTACAGAACGCTAGGATATTTACAGTGCTAGATCTGCAGTCTGAATATTAGCAGGTTCCAATCAAGCAATCGGACCGAGACAAAATGACGTTTACAGTGGGAGAAAAACAATATCGCTTCAAATGTATGCCGTTCGGACTGTCAGGTGCCCCGTTCACTTTCAAATGACTGATGTTGAAGGTGTTGGAAGGACTTAACAATATTGTTGTCTACGGAGACAATATCGTCAACTTTTCCACTACGGTTCGCAGGTTCCCTAGTCTTCAAATCGCTGACTGTCAGGGAGTTTTCTGCCAGTAATTGTCAAGCCGCATCAGCCAGCTGTTCCAACATCATCGGATGTGCAATGAGAGACACCCTGAGCTGATCCCGGACTGTTGGTGGCATTTTCTCCAAGAGCTGGTCTGTCAGCCAAAGTTGTTCCGAATCATGGTCCAAATGTGGCAGGGCTCTTGACAACGCTGCCCGTAGTGACACAGCATACACCACAGGGTCACCTCCTGGTCCAAGTCGGGCGCCCTTGAACTGCCGCATTGCCTCCTGGCAGTCGGCTGGGCTGCCGAATCCGGCGATCAGCGCCTACTTCGCGGCGGCCCATTACAGCTTCGCGGGGCCCCTTCTCGCCGCATCCAGCACCGCCTTTGCTCTGCCGTTGAGCAGCATTCGCAGGGCCGCCAGCTTCGCCCGGTCGGTCTTGACTCCGACCGTCTCCGCCACGTCCTCGAAGTCCTCCTGGAAGCTCCGGACGTCCCCATTCACGAGCGGCTGCGGCCAAGGGATCTTCATTCTCCAAATCCTGGTCACGGCAACAATTGTTGTGATCCAAGAACGCGGATGGCACAAGGGTTGTTTATTCGACAAAGCAACACATGGGTTAAGTGTTTAAATAAAAAAAAACCACCCATTTGTACATGGTACTTGGTTCCAGACCGTCTACGTTGTCACAGACGCCAATGCTCAGTTCCTTTACGAAGTGAGGACCATTTTGGGCGTTTCTGCACTCCGATGTTTATTCCTGTACTTCTCCTGCGGCTTGTTCGATGTCAAAATATATGCTCTGGTTCTACTACTGAATAGCAGTCGTATGAGTAGTATATTTCGATCGCTCATCTTCATTACACTAGGAGTACAGCGTTTTCCTCGTCGTCTTATTGTGGGTGACTTCAGTGCGGACCAGAAAACACTCGTCATCTGTGTTCCACTGCGACTGTGAAAGCTAATTCCCGATTTCTCCGTCCAGGTTGGTAAGATGAAACCGTGCCATCCTCTGAAGACTACACGCCCAGCATTTTCTTCGAGGTGATCGGACAATCTGATTTGTACTAACAAGCAAAAGTGGTTGAGTGTTCAGATATGATAATTCGGTCGTGACTAATGTGAGGTCACTAGAGCAGTGGTCAACACGGTTGCCTCATGAAAGCGTGCACGGCCACTGGCCCGAGTTCTAGTCCCGGCAGTGGAAAGGATATGCACTGCTGAAAAGCTCTAACAAGAGAGGAACTCGAGTCTAGTGCTTCTTATCAAAAGGGGTCGACTGGAAAGTCTGTGGGAGTGAGACAGCTGCTGCACTATTACCTAAATATACTCATTCCCTCGTGTTCGTCGTCAAATTTGTGGTTGTTATCAATCGGCGCTTTGGGATTTTGATGCATCGCGTGAGTCTATAAACTCCCTATGCATGATTGACTGAGTAGTACTGACGGTAAGATTCCTCATTAGTCACCTGGACGTTCATTACCAGGACGAAAATAACAACAAATTGCACTGTTCAGACGGAACTGACAGAAACTGCTTCGGCGTACACACGCGAAATATACAATCAAAAACTCTCAGTTTGAGTCAGCTTCGTCTATGAGGTGACAACTAATTTTTATTTTCAAAAATGTCATAAAAGGTATCCAGTAAAGAAGGTGGTGAACTTTTGATATCTCCCAAGACTAGCCCATTTACATACGAACCCACTCTAGGTAATTTTTTCCTAAACTGCTACAATACGGATGTGAAAGGGCAGTGTCGCCTCGAGTTGTGTCTACAATCGTAAAGTGACCAGTATTGGATAATTTACGTACTTGATATTAAGTTACGATTTTCCCTTTTTATTCGCTTATTCCAAAAACCAGAAAAGCTACGCCAAGCGGTTGTAAATATGCCAAGACAGCAAGAAGAAATACATTGCCAATTGCAAGCAATTCTCATCAGTCAATTACATAAAACTTTCAGTTATCTAAGTTTGGCGCATGGCACCAAAACAATGAAGTGAGCGATTGTAACATGGATGCAGTCAAGGTGGGTTATAAATATAGTCAAAAAAAATAGATAGTTTTATATTTTTGGGACAGGCTTTATATAATTCTCTTAAATTTTGCTTTTGGAAATTTTCCCGTTTTACTGCACATTTAACGGTCTATTTATCATGTAATATATGTCCATGACTAGGACTGATCGTATCGACACGTGCCGTTGTTTCGAATTATATGTTCTATGCACCTGGTTCAGTAAAACTAGTAGAATGCGTTGGCGACTTGGGAATGCATGTTGGCAGTTAATCCTGTAACCTAGCTAGTAGCGACTTGTTTAAATTGATAGTACGCACCTTTACCCGGTACAAGGTTAACAAACACAGTAGTCTCCTAAAAATGTACCCTCCAGCAACTGTTGTTTTGTTAGAGAGACCGTTTTTGACATCCCTGAGCTGTTCATCACGGATATGGAAAGGAACAACCCACTGTGAAGGCCGCCTCCGTACGAAAGCTCCTCGATTAATCGGAGTTGAATATGGTAGTTGCTGTTCGTTACGTTGGCTAAGACTGTGTTAAAACATTTCGCCAACAGTTCGACAACTTGTCAGAGTAGACCTTTGTGCATCGTCGGCATATCACTATGACGTTTTTAATTCCACTCTCGCCCTTACTGCACCAGTGCCATCTACTTTGTTTCGAACACTGTGTCAGTATTCAGTCTAACCGTGACTTATGGTAAGATGCGGTTGACCTACGTGATCTACAGTTCAACCATTTGAGTCTGTCATACAATGGGAAAGAGAGCGTTTGTTTCACTACTAAAAATAATGAAGAAGGACAGTCAGTTAGATTCGTACCAGCCCCGGATTAAATACCAACAGGGTACTAGTATTAACTGTCCTACAAATGAGACACGTAGTGTTGATTAGTTAAACCATTTGTATCAACAGCGAAAGAAAGGAATCATGTAGCCTCAAAAACTAGTATGAGTTAATGAATATAGACATACATGGCTGATTCTTAGAAGCTAGATCGGGGAATTTGCATGTAACAGATAGCTTGCTCAATAGGAAGCTACTTGACTCTTCTGAGGAACTAGGTGTTGGAACGTTTGTTGCCAATGATGACTGACTGCTCAAATTCCAAAAACGGTTGCTCTAGAGTGACTACCAGTGCATTGCATGTTTTTGTTAGTGAATAGATGGGCAGGTTACAAACTTTGATAACAGGATATAGACTTGAAACTACTTCCGGTTGTGGTGAGTGCGCCATTCTGCTGAGTACTTCCTTACATGAGTTTGTTTAGGGAGGAGGAGCAGTTTTAAGGACTAGAGACCTCAAAGAAAAGGATGTGCTGCACTGCTGCTGGTCAGAAGCTAGAACCTACGATGACTGGAAAATGCACATCCGATCTGCTTCAAGGTCTGCGATCGAGCATTGCACGATTCACAGTTCGCAGTAAATAACAGGGCATGGACAATATACAGAATATCTTACTTTTGACTGGGGAGACATACCGACAAAATTTTGAAGATCTTGATGCTATTGGATAACTGCATCTCTCACACAAACGATGATTTCAGTTACATTAGGTGTAGTTACTTACTACCCACAAACCCACAGCCTCTGGGCGTTAGGTTTATAAGGGCTGACAAAGCAAACTATAGAAGTTTTTCCAGTCATATGTTGGGCGTGTAGTCTTCAGAACTTGACAGTAAAGAGGTCCCCCTTTTTAATAGTTATGTCCCACGTTAACATTTCGGACGTTATTTACTGGATCTCTGTTTTGGAATGTGTGGTCTAGTTGCAGCAAAATCAACAATAATTGCAAATGATTGCCAGTCCCTCTTTAACGAGGATGAATACATCAGACATATTGTGCCAGACTATAAAGACTCCGACGAATATCCTTTAGTAGTCAATTCATTCCTTCTCAAAATATATGGTTCATTACCATCCAACCAGACGAACATAAGGTGATCGATGAAAATGAACTGCAAGTAGAGTTCGGAGGTGAATTTGATGCTGAAAACACAAGCCTATGTGAAGTAATCCCAAACACCAAAAGTGTTAGCAAACGTCTTCAAGCAGTATGCTAGCATACGTGACATTTCCATGTTAATTTCTTTCTGCTTGACAGTGCTCAAAAAGTAACTGGTGAGCCAAAAGTTGAGCAAACCGCCACGCGAATGTTAACGCAATAAAATGATTGGATCATCTTCCCCAATGATGGTTACCTACGAACAAAGACCCCTTTTTTCTTCCTAGGATTTAGAGTTTGCAGAAGAGGTTGCTGTATATAAATATAATCATACAAAGTTCGCCTGTTATTTGAAAGTCTGTGACTAAGTTCCTCACTTACTTGTCCAATGCACCGGACAACCAACGCATGCTAGGTCTCAGTTGACTAGCTGTTTTGACCTGAAGGTCACCACACCTCCACCCAGTAAATCCTGCCCAGCCCTCAATTGCAGACGTGCCCATGGGGTAAGCACACGTGTTTGTGTGTAAGACCGAATTTGAGAAATGGACAAACAAGGTTACAGCGACTGATAAATTACTCATGCGACAATTTTTTGATGAGTCGCCGCACCTGGGAGGACAACATTCACCACTTTAACTGTATAGGCATATACACGACTGATTGAGGTGCCGCGCCCTTTGGCATTTTACACGGACGTCATGAGGGTTAGTTACGCACCTGAGCGCAAGAAGTCTTATTTCGTGCCCGACAGACGAGGTCAACACGATGGCACTGACTGGTTGAGTTGAACAGAGTAAACATATACTGTCTGCTTAATGATTTGGGTGTTAGTTGCCGTTATATCACGTATACGTGGATTTGGTTGCGCATATACTGGTGGTGGAAAATTATTCCGACCGGGGCTGGTAATCAATACAACAAAAAAACTGCTTGGTAGTTTAGGACAATGACTTGCTGGAACTGTAACCTGTCACAGTGGATCATTTTTCACTGTTTTGGCGAACTTTCGCCCCGCCCAGTTCAATGAAAGTCTATAATCCTGAGTGGTTAACCTATCGCAAAACTTAATTGGTCTATTTGTTTGTTTCGGCTAGAACGTAAACATCGGTCTTCAGTTTTAATTAGACAAAAGCTATGGCACCAGAAAATTATTCGCTTAAGCGGCCATGTCGATAACACGAAATAATCACGAAGTTTACTGAATACAAATCTTTTCGGAATTTCTGTCGTACAATATCACATTCGACTGTCGTACGTACTGTTATTTCTCTTCTGGTGTGTTTCGAAGGATAATAGTTATGAAACATGTAGTTTATCACAAACCAAGTTCATCAATTGTACGTATAAATGTATGTAGTATTCTTTCCTTGAAGGCGGAGGGCATAGATACTCTTACAAGCCCCGTCACGTCCGAACTGCTTGGGAGGTATCACGTTACAATCGTTCCTGCTACCATATATTCTCCAAGCTTTACTTTGAATATGTCGTCCGATTCTTCGTTTACCACAGAACACGGATGAGCATTCCACTAATTGACTAATCTAAGACAGAGGTAGTAGACTGCAGGCGACTTCTGTGCGGATTGCCTCCTCAGAATCAGTTGACATCGATACTTCTTGTCGTCATTCCTGAGAGGAAACCTGTGCGCAGCTCCGGACCAATTCCTTCTCGCAGTATTTTACGCACTAGTATTACATCTCTTCTCGCACACCTGTAGCTTTGAAAAACCATGCCACGAAGATCTCATTTCTCTTCATGGCACTTTCTTTTTATTCTAACCACAATTGCCATAGCCGTTTTCTGAATTCTTACGGGCTTTCGCATTTCCATTTTGGCGCAAGGATAGGTCATCGTTCTTCCGTATTCCAGAAGTGGTCAAACGTGTGCGATGAACAAAGTGGTTAAGTTTCTAGGCGTAGGCCTGCTGAAAGGCCATTTTGGTTACTCCTAGTACATTATAAACTGATGTGTAGATCATGTTCGTGTTTTCCTGCGTCTAGACTGATGCTGAGTAAAAAAACACCCAGACCGTGTTCACTTTCTGCTTTTCTCAACAATCATCCATCCATGTGGTAAGCGCCCATACCATTGGTCCTCCCAATATACAGGTAAGCACACTTTTGGGAGTACGCCTGCAGAGTACGTTTGGAAGCTTACTCAATAAGGTAATCAAGATTGGTCTGTACACTGTCCCGGCCTTCTGAAGATTTTATGACGCACCAGACCTTGAGATCATCAACGTTCACTGAACACGGTTGTTCAGTGCACGTTAATGATCTAGAGTGATCAGTGATAAAGACCAAAACAACAGGGGGTCCAGCAGTGAGCCCTGAGGAACGCCGCTGGACACCTGTTGCCAACAGGATTGAGTCCCATCCATCCTAATCGAGTAACTGCAAAAGCGGAGGAAGTCCTGTATCCACTTTAAAATGGGTCCGAATGCCTCAAACTTGCTTAGGAACCTTTCACGTAAAGTTTTGTTAAAGGCTTTTCTAAAGTCCAAAAAAGATGTCTATTTGCGTACAGCTAGTCTTAACCTCTCTTGTTAGCGGTGGGTTGGTCGGACAGGAGCGGTCTTGACGAAAACCATGAGGGCAAGGGTGTAGCAACTCGTCAGTCTGTAGATACGTCCTAAATCTCCTGTCTAGTCAACATCCCGCGACCTTCCCAACAGAGGTAAGACCGACTGGTTGGTAGCTGACTGACAGCTTGCCCCTGCCACCCTGATACATGGGACAAACGAGTGCTTTTTTCCACTTCGCTGGAATTCGACCTGGTTGCCAGGATATGTTCAAGTTTCAAGCTGGTGGAGCTGCAAACACATCTACAGGTTTCTCCAGCACTAATGGATGAAAACCATCCGGGCCGGGTGACTTCTCGAATTTGAGATTCCCCGGCCCCTCTGCAACTTCCCCTCCTTGATCTCCTCACCGATGAACACTGAAGCCTCGGAAGCACATATAGGAAGCGGGCCTGTCTCAACGGTGCACATTGTAGCATATTGAGTAGCCAAGGCATCTGCTCCCACCTTTTCATTTTATGCTTCCCCATCCTCTCCGACAAGTATACCTGTTCTTGATCTCACCCGTCTCCGAATGTAAGCATATAATCTCTTGGAAGCTGTCCCAGACTACGCTGTGAGGCGATCCCTGTACACTCTACCCTTCGTAATCTTTAACCTGCTACAATGGTTGTATTCAACAAACAACGGTTACCTTTGTCCAGCTTGATGCGTGCGGCCTAACAACTTCACTGATACTTAAAAAAAGTTTCATGCCACTTCTCAAACATTAACGGCACATGATTGCCATACAGTCTATCGTGCGCATTGTTGTTGGTTCTCCATTCAAGTCGTGGAATGAAACAAAAAGGTGTTAATCATCGACTGCTCCTTTACAGTTGACTAATTCAACCGTTCAATCCCTTTGTCTATGTACCATTCTGCCTGCTATTTCTATTGAGAAAATAAGGACCAGCAATTTTTACATGCTATGGGGCCATTGAACAGATGTCTGTTTCACAACGGTCATCTGCACTTATTGGCAAGACATCTAATCACATGTTATCACGATAATCGTCAAACAACGGACCAAGAAAGTATAATCCTGACGACAATCAATATTTTTGTGCATGCATACTAGGCACGTATGCTTACTTATGCACTTATTACTAGACATATCGATCCGAACTTGACGCTCTTCCAGTCAACTGTGCAATGCTTTTGCGTACAGCAGGTAGTATGCTTTTCAGAGCACCATCTTATCCAGCTGTTTATTTGGTTAATGTTGGTTGGGCTATTAGCAGTGTTGTTTGCTTGAAAAGAAAGAGACTGCTTTTCTAAGAGGCAATCCAATTTATCAAGAGCTGCACTCCGAGGTAGTTTGTATAGTTATGTTATCAAAATAGCCAACAGCTTATCCGTAACCCTTGGAAATATGCGCCAGTGAACTGCTGCGTTGAAATGGGTGACCTTTCTACTAACCCTGAAGTGATTAACTGAGATACCGTCGGACAAACTTGGCTAGTCTGTTTACATGTCTCGAGAACAACCGATGATTCTGAACTATGGAACAGAAGGAAGAGTAAGCAAGCATTACAAACCTTTCTCTCTAACAGAAAACGGAAATCTTTTTAAGATGATACAGTATTCTAGTTACTATCTGATCAGCAATATTAGAGAGGGATGAGATAATGCTGCTCAGATAGGTAGTATGCTTCAAGTGGAACACATGCAACCAATGACGAGATAAAAATGATATAATTTCACAACCTTATGAACATTCTTGTTTTATGATCCACAGAATAAACGAATTATATCAAAAGTTGTTTTATTTAGCATGTGGAGTAAAAAATTAAAGTGTTCATATACGACGGAAAAGTATTCGTGCACTTTTGCAACTAATTCATAAATAATGTGACGGACTGCTAAGTCAGAAGCGGGACTATTCCAACACTCGGTAGAATACCTCGATGCGCTGGTGAGATATGGCCAAATACCACAGCGGATGGATTGTAGAAAACACAAGTAACCGAAAGAGTCATCACTCAACAAACTCGAGCCAACAGACGAAAAATGACAAGAAAAATCCACAACAGATGGCGTCAGTCACACGCACACAACCAGGCAGTAGGGCACACAACGTTTAAATAGAAACCTTGCCGTGTTGTGGACTGAAATTCCGGTTCATAAACGCAGGCGCGCGCTTGACATGGGAATGTGTGAATTTGGTGATAAAGATGTTGTTCTATTGAACTACTTTTCGCTTAACCAAGATCAGGACGAAGAATGAGTCGGGTTGGGATCAGGCAAAACATTAAGAATAGAGATTCAAGGATTTCTGTCCGGTGGAAAACAGCAGGTCCGTAGAAGTAAAAAGACAATCACTCACGAATCCTCATTGTGTTGAACACCGGGAGAAAAATGGAAAAAGTCAATCAGAAAGCAATAGAAAAACATGGGAGAACAATACCTCTAAAGGAGTATGCACATATTGTTAAACGATGTCTGAAGGCATCTGAGATGATAAACACAGCAGGCGAACTTCCTAACTTTAACAAACTCACTACTTAAACTATGAGATCACGTCGAATTGTGAATCATCACAGTAACTAAGTAGTTTATGAACTGTGATCTACATATAATAATTTAACTGCAAAATGACAAAAGGTATTAAAAACTGCCAATATGCATTCCTTCACAAAAGGGAAAATATGTGTAGGGTGAACGTATGTTCAGACGATGAATGTGCATTTGACCAGTAAGTCAGTTTAGTTATTGGTGAGTAGCCTAATTCGAACCTGATCACTTTAAAGGGGCATCATATGAAGGATACCGATGCACTTCATAAACAAGGATTGACACTTGTAACAACAGATGGCCTCGAAAATCCGTTTTGTTACAATAAATAAGGCTCAACCATGGAAACGGAATACAGTAACTTCCTGATGATTCGCTGCCTGAAGGGATCGTCACCTGATGAAAACCTTACGCCAGACGGTGAACTAACAAGTGTTCATCTGTTCATGCTTCTAATGATAAAGAGGGCTCAGTAAAAATCTAACGTTTTATAAGAAGTATGATAAGCGCCTATTTCGATCGCGAACGGTTTTGTGAGTTTTAATCAAATCAAAAGTTAATCTGTTTTACAATTAAATGAAAGTTTAACTAGAATGATAGAGAAACGCTTAAAGTTTTATACTTGGAATTCGAAAGTGGCCATCAGTTCACACTAACTCTTCGTTAAAGTAGGCAATAATGTTCATGATAATACATTATTCGAAACAACAATAATTGGCTCACAGAAACAGCGCAAATGAAGATAGTCTCAAGACGAAAAATCTTGAAAGCAGCGGTTGAAAATCCATAATATAATCTCAGTACAATTAGGTTTCATAAACAGAATGTCAATCGGATTTGGTTATAACATTTGTTGTCCGATGGACAACTAATAAACACTGAGATAACGTGTGAGTGTATTTTTACCAAACATGACAAATCACGGATTGCCTAACATCTACCTAAAACATCGGTTAGTCAGTTTGATTCTGAAAGGCTAACGTGAACTGATTACTATCTGTCCAACTATCATAAAACCTGCAGGCATTAAAGTGATCACTAATGCTTAAAGTACTCGTAGAACGGAGGACGTACATTCACTCCCAGTAATTATGTACGTTGATGGTGTCATACTTATATGAAACCCAACATAGACACAGCCGTAGCGTTTGCATGGAAAACCACACGAGACTTAATAATGCATATTCCCTAGTGTGAGATCAATGGTTCAGCCCAAACGTGAAGCCAAGTGATCTAGACCGAGCTGTATCGAAGCTTCGTTCTACATACATCCTAAGGTTGACGAGTTTAACATCCTCTAAGATAGCCGATCAGTCGATCGGCCTTGATGTGATTTGTATGACTAATTGAAAACATAAACTGTTTCAACAAAACATTTGAAGGCAATAGATCAAAAAAATCCCTGCTAAAGCTGAGACAAAAGAATAACTCACAAGTAGAAAGTCATACTGACAGAAACACTTTCAAAAGAACTCAATCCGTTTGAAACTACCTTATCTTGTTTTGGTTAAAATGATGAAACATATAAGAATCGCTGGAAATATGCACTATGACGAAACGATATGCCAATAAGCTCTAGTAATACAACAAAGAGTGAGTAAATATCGACTGACTGTCATGCTGATATGAGCAGTATAAATGACTGCTAACGTTTTGATTCACACGTAAACTGACAAACTCAAGCAAATGTACTCAACAAGATCATGACCGTATGGCTTCAAGATTCAATGCATTTCTCAATAGTTTTGAGAAGATTGACCCATTGAGTGCTTGCACACCACTGGTTGTGATATTATTTCTAGTCCTGTTATCTGAGTCACACACCCGATCATGCATCTGACTTTTATTGGATTATACGGAAATTTCTCGCACACATATCGTTGTGAAGCTTTGTATTTTGTTATTATTCAAAATTCGCTGAATGTGCTGTGTCTTTCTATTAGACATGGATTCATCAGCTTTTTTTATGTCGTACGCACTAGATATGGTCTTTGTATCTATTTTAGTCCTATAATGTGAGATAATAAGACATGGTTTTCAAATTCATCTAATTGACCGATTTGACCCGGGGCACCAGGGCAAGGAAACAGCTGGAAACATACAAATGAATTCAGACTATGATGTGCCGGGGGAAACAACAGTTCAAAAGGAGATGGTAAGATTCCGGTTCGGAGATGCAAATTTGGAAGATGTCGATTATAGTGATTGATCCCCAGTTCATCCAGATGATCGCCTGAAGTGAGTGGTAGAAGGCAGTACACTAGAAGTGACAAGAGGAAAACATTGATTTCAGGATATTGGTTTATTCAAACTAGGTATAACTTCTGTTTAACAAACACAATCAAGACAGCGTTACTTGACTCTCAAGGTGCACGCCCGAGTGGACGTAAGTAAAACCTTCATATTGCCTATGAGGATTTACGGTGAATCGCGTAAACGCGTACTCAATTCGCTTGACCTTCGATTACAGTTAAAGCGTGTAAATAGTCGCAGCTTTCACCTATCTCATCAGTACCGATTGTACCAGACTTTTCCGTGACATATACTGTGAAATAATATAGGTCTACCTCGCAGTGTTTGAGACAGAAAGCTATCCATTTATCTGATTCTGATAAAATGTCAGGACGGTATCACCCGATTGGCTTATTTTCAACTTTCTAAACAAGTCAAGAGACGACTTTTAATTCAATTGCGCATTGCTCCATCTATTACATATTGTTGTAAGGTAGTCAAAATAGTAAAACAGTTATCTATTGTTGTATGGGCACATTAATTACTGAAGTGAATTATCGAAATCCTGTCACGTGTATTGTTAATAGTGAAACGTTGAATGTCACGTCACTTCCATGTTGTCGAGGTCAACAGTAATGTGTAACTGTATCTCAATAAAAAGTTTAACGCATGACCTCGTGGTTGTAGCGCGATTATACTGACCTCTGCTTCGTTGAAATGACCGTAGGAAAAACCGAAAACAATGCACGAAGACTGATTTTAACATAATTACATGTTGGTGGTGTTTAAGGTGTCCGGTCATTTCTAGAAAAGAACTAGTCGCCGTCCGACTAACTCTACCTAGAGTGCTCCGCTGAGTTGAAGCTACCGATTCCAGTTAGCTGTATCGATTAATGTTTTTGGATTTTATGGGTTGCGGACGGTATGGATTATCGCAAGGTAATATCCAGCTTTATCCGTTTGGAAGTTTTTTGCATTCAAATAAAGTTTTCCTACAGCCGGCCTCATGAGGAAGTTTTCAATGGAAGTTTCGATTTGAGTTGTGCTAATTAGAACTGAGTGTTTCTGTCTGGAGCTTTGGTCATATTACGATCTTTTTTGGAAGGTTGCTGTCAACTGAAGGCTATATGTATGATATACACGCTAGTTTATTTAGGTGTCCATAAAAATACTTGAGTGGTCAGTTACATATGTATTACTGAACCGAGCACATTTTATGGTCGCGCTCTGATTCACCGTGATTAGCTCTGAAATCGTGTAATTTGTTGGTTACACTTCTGGTCCATTTGGCCACCTGTACAGTCCCGTAAATGAACATGATTTAGCGCGTTAACGCGTGTTCTGTGGTTGTACTTAGGCTATGAGCCCCATAGGTCTACAGTTGCGCTATCCTGTTGTAGTGGATTACCAAACCGGGTGTGTGTTTTGGACCGGTTCATAAACTCGAGCGCGCGCGCGCACGCGTGGCATGGCAACCAGCGAGTTAGACGACTGACGAATTCAAACGCACGGTAAATTCGTTTTCTCGTTAACGTGAACCATTACATGAGTCACTGACCGAATTCCATAGTGGTTTACCTACCATACTGTATATGTTTTGTGGTGAGTTGATAAATTGTCCTGATTCAGACCGAATATAATTATAACAGTCACGTGCAGCTTAGAAATCTATGAACTGACGTATTGTCAATAACACAGCTGATTGCAAATCAAAAACTTAATTCAAACGTATCCTATTCAGCCGTTAAATCTAAGCGAATTGTAAGGGTGTGACATTTTGTAAAAACACCAGGCGAAGGCCTTACAAAATCCTCATTCACATAGTGAACAGTTTGGTTAATAGAACTTAAAGTTCGGTTTACAGGCGTCATACTTAAACTTTTTTCAAAGTAAATCGCGCAAACGAACTTGTTTGATCTTACGTCGAACTGTGACAGTAGGTTGAATAATGACCAATAATGAGGCTTATACAGGTCGCGTTATTGAGGTGGGCAATAAAGAATGACTCGTCACAACGTTCATATCAAAGTTTTGTTATCCAAAGCTTCTGTTTAGTTCCCAGACTGTCGTCCGGGTCAAGTGGATACTCTTGTTTGTCTGTGTGTGAGTTAATGTGATATAAGACTGCAGTGTACTCGAACGCCTCTTGACAAACTCATACGCTCAAACCCTTGAATCTTATGCACAAGTACACGTTGACTGTCTGCATCACACGGTGAGCATATCGCTCTAAAGGAGACAAAGGCTGAGGTGTGAAACTCTTTTGATCACACGCTACCCGGTCCATTTCGGCTGTCTCTCCCCCACCAGCCCGAACAAGCCTAATTGCCTATTTGGCAATCAGTCAACAAATGTGGTGAGCAGATAATCCCACTTATATTTTCTTATTTGTAGACACACAGGTATGAACACATATCACCCACTCCGTCAAATCACTTGTTCAATCTGATCTTGTCTTGTTGCTTTGTATCAACATTCTATATACGTTTTTAACAGAAGAGCTGATGTACGAAACAAGAACAATCATCATACCCTGAGACAGACATGAAGAGCAGACACGAAAATTTTCGATCGCTTTTTCTACCATGAAAACGAATCATTTTTCATGCTGTATCTACCAAGAACACGAAAGAGCTCAACGAAATGTATGTAACATATGGTATGGTCGTCTTGGCGATCATCTGAATGTTTGTAAAATGATTCAGTACGGATTAGTGTGCCGTTTATCTTCCTACAATTTCACCAGTTGTATTAGCTTTCTGACAGAAAACGTTATTCGTGCAATGCCTAACGAGTCAACATTTCGTGTGATCTAAACACATACATATCCATAACTGGATTACGATGGAAAACTAAACTTAACGTCAGATTATCTCAATCACGCATACTCCTTCATTACCGCATCACCCTGGGCTACCAGGATAACTGAAGCGCTAACATGAACTGTCATCGAACGTACAAAGTCGGGCTGATTCGGCTGATTGGCGACGGCTCACCGAGTTATGGGGTGAGTCTTTCTGGTGTAGGACCGGACAATGATCGCGGTGGTGATGTCTATTTTGCGGCTTGGAAGGACCCAAAGAACACAACCTCCAGCCAGTTGTAGATACGACTCAGTGGTGCATAGTCGATCAAAGTAAACACTAACACATCATATCTTGGGAGAATTTCTCGCCGTAAATAGGGTAACGAACACGTATGCAAACCAAGAATTTTGAGATGGGTGCCTCGCTCCTACCCAGGCCAAGTCAAGGTCAGAACTCAGTCTCATCTTATAAGGTGCCATACACATCAGGAAAGTTTTACTCAAATTATTATTCGGTCGTGCACCTTGAGAGTCAAGTAACGCTGTCTTGATTGTGTTTGTTAAACAGAAGTTATACCTAGTTTGAATAAACCAATATCCTGAAATCAATGTTTTCCTCTTGTCACTTCTAGTGTACTGCCTTCTACCACTCACTTCAGGCGATCATCTGGATGAACTGGGGATCAATCACTATAATCGACATCTTCCAAATT